>CAKNXH010058901.1:5134-38046 GCA_932178445.1 Andricus quercusramuli
CCAGATAGGGCCGCATAAGATTCCGTCGGGAAAATAATTCAGTTTTCTGGTTCCGATGTTCGCTCTAAAGCCAAATAGATCCAGATGCATAACCGTTTTTAGACTTAAACGAAAACTGTCTTCTAATGTACGTTCCGACAAAGTTCCAGATAGAGCCGCATAAGATTCCGTCGAGCAATTAATTCAGTTTTCTATTCCCGACGTTTGCTTGAAAACCAGATAGATCCAGATAGAAAACGGTTCTTGTACTTAAGCGAAAACTGTCTTCTAATGTACGTCCCGACATATTTCCAGATAGGGCCGCATAAGATTCCGTCGAGCAATTAATTCAGTTTTCCGTTTCCGATGCTTGCTTCAAAACCAGATAGATCCAGATAGAAAACGGTTCTTGTACTTAAGCGAAAACTGTCTTCTAATGTACGTTCCGACAAAGTTCCAGATAGGGCCGCATAAGATTCCGTCGGGCAAATAATTCAGTTTTCTGTTTCTGATGTCCGCTTTAAAGCCAGATAGATCCAGATAAATAACTGTTTTTAGATTTAAACGAAAACAGTCTTCTTACTTAAGTTGCGCCAAAGTACCGGATAGGGCCGCATATGATTCCTTCGGCCAAATAATTAAGTTTTCTGTTTCCGAAGTTCGCTTAAAAGCCGGATAGATCCAGATACAAAACGGTTCCTGGACTTAGATGAACAGAGTATTTTTACTTGAGTTGCGACAAAGTTCCGAATAGGGCCAGATAAAAGGCTATTTTCCATATGTCATCCGGAATAAAATCCGGATAGAGTCGCTAGTTTTCCATTTAAGATTTTACAAACCGAAAGAGATCCAGATAGAGATGGAATAAAATCCGAAGTGGACTATCCGCACCTTTATCCGGTTTTGTATCTGACTCTATCGGATTCTATCCGTCATTTTAAGCAGGGATGTGCTTATACATTTCAGAGTGCAGATGAAGATGATTTTTTCTTTGACGCCTTGAATGATAGCGAAGTACTGATGAATGACATTGCAGAAGAAAGAGAAAATGTGGAAGTTCCACGTAAGAAAAGTTATACGTCCCTCGATGATATGGTTACCAACGAGAGTTTCAAATATCCAATTAAAAAAAAAGTGACTCGAAGCGTAGGTGAAATCATTAGTATGATTATAAAATACTCGATTATTCATGCAGTATGCCTTTCACAAATTTACGACTTGTTTAACTTAGTAAATTGTATTTTCGACGAAGAAGTGTTGCCAGCGAGCAATATTTAATTGACAAATTGTTCTGTCCAAAAAGTTGCGTCTATCTACATGCAATGTGCACACAATCCCTGGCGGACCGGCCGAACGCAAACATTACGCTACAGCGTAACGGTAAAGTAATGCTAAAGTAATGGTAAAGTAATATCGCATTATAATTAATAAAGGAAACAAAATTAATATGTAAACTGTTGCAATTATAATAAAACGTTGAAATTTACGTTCAACGGTCATGCCGCAATTGCAACAAGTTGCTTTTGCAGCATTAAAAAATAAGAAAACATAGTGACCGTCATTGCAGTCGGGCCCCTGCATATTGGCAACCCGCTAACGTGGCTTTAAGTGGGTTGCCAGTCTGCAGGGACCCGACTTGCATGACAGCCACTTTGTTTTTTTATTTTTTAACGCTGAGAAAGCAACTTGTTGCAATTACGGCAAGACCATTTAATGTAAATTTTAACGTTTTATTATAATTGCAACAATTTACATATTAATTTTGTTTCCTTTATTAATTATAATGCCATATTACTTTAGCATTACTTTACCATTACTTTACCGTTACGCTGTAGCGTAATGTTTGCGTTCGGCCGGTCCGCCAGGGATGCGGCGCGTATATTGGGGAATTTCGAAGAAAAGATGAATTTGTGAACTGTTCGCTTTGCAAAGCAAAAATTAATGTTGAAGATAGTGCCTATAAAGATTTTTTTGTCATTTTCAATGTTTCCGAGCCTATTTCAAAATTAATACAAGCAAACTCCGAATATTACAAATACGTCGTGAATGAAAGAGTTCACAAAAAAGGTCACATTCAAGATATTTACGACGGTAAAAGATATCGTGATTTTCTTAAACAATTGGGCAAAGGTGACAAAAGGCGATATGCTACACTCACTTTCAATACTGATGGAGCGCCTCTATTCGAAAGTTCAAAGTGTTCTATTTGGCCTATCTTTCTAATGGTAAATGAATTACCTTTGGAAGTCAGAACAAAAGAGTTGGTCTTGGCAGGACTTTGGTTTGGGAAAGATAAGCCAAATTTGAACGCATTCCTGAGGCCGTTCGTAGATAATATAAACAGCCTTTCTACGAACGGAGTTCCGTGTACTATACATCATTCTGTGCTTGTCATTAACATTTTTGCGCTAATCTGTTGCGTGGATTCAGTTGCTCGTGCACTGGTGCAAGGATTTACTCAGTTCAACGGTGCTTATGGCTGCAATCAGTGTCTCCACCCTGGTCAGAGTGTTCTCAATAATGAGAATATTCTGCGTAGTAGTAATATTAAATATCCATTGCTGGAGAAAGAGCCAAAAGCGAGAAATGCCGAAGACACTATCAAACACATGCAAAAAGCAGTTTCAAATAAAAAACCTTTCTTTGGAGTAAAAAATTCGTCTCAACTAATAAACTTAATGTTTTTTAACATTATTTTTGGTTGTGTGCCTGAGACCATGCATTGCGTCACCGGAGTTGCAAATCAATTTGCTACGATGTGGTTCGGCAATACAAAAAAAAGTGGATTATTTCCTAAAAAAAAATATTAGATATTGACGCACTTTTAAGGAATATTGAAGCTCCTCATCATTTAGTCCGATTAACTCGCTCATTCTCTGAAAAAGAATTTTGGAAAGCGAGGGAATGGGAAAATTGGATTTTTTTATAGTCTGCCAGTTCTTCTACTTATTCTACCACCAGATTTATTAGCACATTGGGCTCTATTTGTAGAAGGAATATACATACTTCAAAAACAAAGTATTCAAAGTTGGGAAGTTGATCGAGCTGACCAATTGTTGCATGAGTTTGTTGGTCGTACAGAAATATTATACTCCAAGGTAGCTATGACATTTAACGTACATTCACTTCTGCACTTGGCTAGAAGTGTTTATGACTGGGGGCCCCATTGGAGTCACAATGCATTTGCTTTCGAATCCGGCAATGGAGATTTACTAAAAGTTATTCACGCAGCTAAGGGTATTCACAGTCAAGTATATCGTCACATTAGTTTAAAATATAGCATGTTAATTTTGAAAGAAAGATTGAATTGTTGTTCAAGCGTAAAACGATTTCTTCTTCATACCGGTACGACCATGGTTCAAAAAACTTTGAAAATTTCTGAACATAGATACTTTGGTCCAAACTCAAATGTTAGTCAGTTATGGATAGAAAAATTGCAACTTACGTCTGAAAGCGCACTTACATATAACAAACTCATTAAAAATAGATGTTTATACATGTTGTCACTAAAAAATAATAAGCGTTCAAACAATACCTTTGCCCAGTTAAGTGATGGCTCATATGTGAAACTGAAATACTTTATTGTAGACTCAGTTACTAAAAAAGAATATACAATAATTAATTATATTCAGACAATTGATTTCATCCAAAACAAATGTAATATGCTGCGAAAAATTGTATCGATGGACAAAGAAGAGTCAGCAGCATTAAGTAAAGACATTTTTAAAATATGTGTATACATGAAGCTGAATGAAGATGAATATTTGTGTACCGTTCCAAACCTTCATTTTTATTAAGCAAATAGCAGAACTTTTTATCGTAAAAGTTTTGCATCGTCGCCTTTTCTTGATTTTAAAACAATTCTGCAATTTTTCAATGTATGTACTTCTCTGACTCAATAATTTTGAAAGTTTTATTATTTGTTAATCTTTATTTGTCGGCGTGATTATTTATTTTTAAAAAACTCTACCTCATAAACGGATACTGGTGTTCGAGGTGCAGTACGAGTAATGCGAGTAAGAAAGATATCTATTTACACTGTACAGTACATATATGTCTGAAAAAATCTATAATGTAATCAACAGAGTAAAGTAATGTGAAATATGACGAGCCAAATGACATACATTTGTTTAAATAATTCCATTTAATACTAAGTAATTTTCTGCATTATAAAACGGTTTCGAAAATTGTTTTGAGTTTTGAAAAAACTTCTAAAAACCATTATTTATTGTTGCTGTGTTCTTCGTCTGGAGATTTGATTACAAAATGTTTGAATCTCCGGCTTTATATTAAGTTATTTGTTAAACGGAAAAATGTTCTGTTTTTATAAAAAAATTATTTTTGCTCACGGGGCTAAGTGGAACAGTGTGGATAAAAGCGGAACACCTAGAATTTCACATTTTATGGCATGATTTTCGTTCAGTTTCGATCAACTTAGATGAGACTTTGTGGTGGCAGGAGTGAGGTGATAAAGCCCGTTGAAAAAAAGTAAATATCAGTCCTGAAACGATAAAATGACTATTCTTTACTCTGAAATTTATGGACACATATTTTCTCTTTTTCGGAAAACGTACTTCGTCCGCCATATTCTGCCACCGTGAAGCCCCTCAAGTTGAATGGAATTTTGCAAAGTGTCTTTAAAAATTTAAATCCTAAAAAAGGGGAACAAGGTACATTCCTTTGCATCTCGCTCCTTGACGAGTATACCACTACACCATGCATCCCGCTTAGCCCCCATTAGGATTCTTAAACAACTTCATTCCTATGAAAATTTGTCTGTTTTCCTTGATTAAGAAAATATTCTGAAAGTTTTTAATAAACTTTTCTGAACCAAAAATGTTGGAAGTTTTATCATTTCTTAATATCCACTAATTTTACTTTATATTTACGGAAAACTCCATACCAGCTCTACAGCGTTAGCGTAATTATTGCTTTAAAAAAATTCTACCTCGTAAACGACGTCGTGAACGATGTCGTTTACTATCTCAAATTACGGCATCGCATATGATATCGTATACGATGTCGTATACGATATCGTATTTCATATCGTATTTGATATCGTATACGATGTCGTATTTTTCAATATGGATGTCAAAATGTCCCCTGAATATTGGCGTTATTTAAAATATATACAGGGTGTTTTTTTTAACTTGAGACAACGAAATATCTAAAATAAATACGCATCCTACGGAAAAAATGTCTGAAATAAAAACTTTTTATTTTCGAGGGGGAAAGAAGATTTGTTGAAATTTACCCCACCCCCTACCCCCATAGGAGGCAGGGGTGGGGGTAACTTTGTAATTTCAAATGGCAACCCTAATTTTTTATCACAGATGCAGATTCTCCTTTACGAAATACGTAAGTTTTATTCGGAAAATTTGTTTCGATTCGCGATAGATGGCGCTGCAATTGCGAAAAACGAATTTGTTGACACTACTTTTAGCTCTACCCAGGACTAACGACGCGGACGTAGTAGTTGTCTATTCCCTTCGGGGTGCTTAATTTCGGTGAGTCCCCTTGCCTCTCACCATCCATCGGGGTGCTTGATTTCGGTGAGTCCCCTTGCCTCTCACCACAGGGATGCTTGATTTCGATTAATTATTTTACAATAAGTGCTCAAAATGGTGTCGTCGCACTTCGATGCACTTGTTAATCCGAGCTTTGAAAGATTCCACACAACTGCGAATTGTGTCTGGTGATGTTTGTGCACAAGCAGACCTGATTCGCTCGATCATGTTATCATGAGTTGTGGGCACTTCTTGATACACGCGATTCTTTAGATAACCCCACAAATAGAAATCCGGCGCCGTAAGATCTGGCGATCTGGCAGGCCAATTTACTGGACCTCCTCTACCGATCCATCGTCCATTGAATTCGCGATTGAGTACTTCCCTCGCAATTGCCGCATAATGTGCTGGACAACCGTCATGTTGAAACCACATGTTGTGTCGCACTTCCAAGCTTAGGTCTTTCAGCAATATTGGAAGTTGATTTTCTAAAAAGTCACGATATTTTTCACCGTTCAAATTTCCATCAATAAAATACGGACCCATAAGTTGATCTCCAATGATTCCACACCAAACGTTGGACGCTGATGCTCAACTTCACGCAACCAATGTGGATTTTCTACACTCCAATAATGCATGTTGTGCCGATTAACGTTACCATGGTTTGTGAAAGACGACTTGTCTGTGAAGAGTACTAGAAAAAAGAAATTCGGGTTTCCTTGTATCTGCTGAACCGCCCATTGACAAAATGTCACTCGGTTCTGAAAATCATTTCCATGAAGTTCTTGATGCAGTGAAATATGATACGGATGATAATTTTTACGTTTTAATACCTTCCAAACACTGGATAGAGACATTCCGGAATCGCGGCTTAGTTGTCGAGTAATAACATGAGGGTCATGAGTGACTGCAGCTAAAATCGCAATTTCATTATCAACTCCAGTAACTGTCCCTAGTAAAAATGCCTATTAGAATCCAAATAGAAACCTAATAGGATGTGGCTTCTATCAGCTCCTATTACTTTCGAAAGTGGGTTTTGTTCCTGGTTCTATGTAGTGTTCTATTAGGTAATTGTGAACTTTCTAATTGGATCTTATTAGGATCTAATGTGTCTTTATTCGGTACTCGTACCGTATGAGCTATTGGTTTCTAAGCGGAACGTAAGTGGAACCTAATCGGATTTGAATCCGGTTTCTGTGTGGTTCATATTTGGTAATTTTAAACTTTCTAATGGGATCTTATTAGGATCTGATGTCGTTTGTATTTCCTAGAAAAATGTCTATTCGAAGCCGAATAGAAACTTAAGAGGATGTGGTTTCTATCAGGTCCTATTACTTTCAAAAGTGGGTTTTGTTCCTGGTTCTATGTGGTGTTCTATTATGTAATTGTGAACTTTCTAATTGGATCTTATTAGGTACGATTTCTGAACGGAAAAAAAGTTATATCCTAACTTATTGTTATATAATCTTCATTTTTTATAGTTGTTAAGTACACAATTCACCAATACGGTCGCTTACACATATAGTCGCACGCTTCAACGCTTTGAAAAATCTAACTCGCTGAGGATTCGAACCCTACCTATACCACCTAAACTTGTGTATTCTACAGCGTGCTCTAACTCATTTTGCTATCGATGCATTTGGATCTTGGTTACAAAATCTCGACCAAGTATTTTTTAACTCAATGTTTCTTTAAAGAAAACGTATTTCTGATGGCCAATGCTGAGTAGTTCTAAGGCAAATTGAAAATTTTCGAGAGACTTTCATAAAAAAAATTTATTTAGAATGAATTTTGAATTAAATTTTATTTATTTCAAATACGGATCGATAGTCTTTTTTCTTTAAATATTTAAAAAGCTTATAAACTATCCAAAGGTAATGAGCAATAAAGAAAAGTCAAGTGCAAAAATTCTCTAATAACCTTGAAGACAAAAAGCGATTTTCTATAATACAAAAATCTCCATAAATTTCAATGCGAAATAACAGTTCTTAAACAATATAACACAGGCCGAAGGATTTCGGTATACTAAAACCGAATCCGTTATGCAAATTTTTTCTATCCCTACTAAAAAAAAAAAAGTCAGGAATCGTCAGAAAAAAAGTCAGGACTTCTGACCATTTCTAACCACTTTTGTTACGTTTCTCGACAGAAATCGTCAGGAAAAGTCAGAATTCGTGAGAAATGTTCAGAAATCGTCAGAGCTTGGGTTCGAAGGATAATCCTTTTATTATGGGTCCAAGAAAGGAATGACATTGAACCTAATCCCTTTTATATTTCCCAGGTTATTTATATTATTTATTTATATTTATTTATGCATATTCTCTTTTTACATATAATTAATTAATAATGTTTATATAATGAATGACTCTGAAGGTGATTCTGAAAATTTTGTCCGTGTTGAGACGTATCTCTTTCTCTTTACAAGATACATTATATTTGATCTAATTAAAAATTTTTTAGAAAACATTTTTGGTACCTGAAATCGTCCAAACCCGTAGAATCTGAATTTCTAACTTTTGAATCCGTATATGCTACATTGAAAAAAAAAATTGTTTTCAATTTTCAATCCTTTTTGGGTTGTCTACCTGCGGTCCTAGCCGATGAGTTACCTGATGGGATGTGAATTAGCATATCTTCAGAAATCGCCAGACTCGTCAGAAATTTTCCAGGATGTTCAGGAATCGTCAGAACTTCTGACAATTTGTGACGATTTCTGACTTTTTTTAGTGGGGATACGTTAGGTTTTTGAGATATCCTAACCTGAATGTGCAAAAATGGCTATTTTTAGCCATATTTGAGGCTATATAACACGATCAGCAATTTTTGTCCTTAAAAACTGCTAACGCCACCGCTTAGTACTCGTTTTTATCTTCCATTTCCATTTCTGATCATCCAGAACCGATCTTTTTCTCCGAGATATCACACAGTAACCATTTCAGTTCCACATTGCATTGCGGAATAATGCAAGGCGAAGAGAAACTGAAGACAAAATTGTTGATCGTGTTATATTGCCTCAAATATGGCTAAATATAGCCATTTTTGCACTTTCAGGTTAGGATATCTCAGAAACCTGACGTATAGAAAAAATTTGGATACCGGATTCGGTTTTAGCGTACCAAAATCGTTCGCTATCACATAGTTCGGTCTTCAGGTACAAAAATGATGTCATTTTTCTCGGCCTGTGTAATTTAAAATATGTGAAACAAAGAACCGAATTTCACTTATTTCAGAAAGGACTCAATAATTTTAGTCTTTAAATATTCAAAACGTTTTAAACGATCCAAAAGTAATAAAGGAAATCAAGCACAAAAATGCTTCAATAACCTCAATGACAAAAGAATAACTTTATTCTATACGCACAGTTTGCAATTTATCCAATTCTTTCATTATACTTTTATACTCATATCAGTTTTAAATTTGGAATAACTTTTCCAACACAACAATTAAAAATATGTAAAAGAAATAATTGAATTTCAATTATTTCACAAAGGGCTCAATACTTTTGTTTCCTTATGGATTTAAGCCGTTCAAAAACCATCTACAACTGATAAAAAAAGAACAGTACAGATTTGTAGAAAGTTAAGAATAATAGTATTAATATGACTGTTATCATGTAAGGCGAAGATTTAGAATATAAGCAGCGAATAAGTTAGACTAAGGATGAAATGTAAAGATATGTACAGGGAGCGGAGGCCCTCAAACCCGTAAAAGGGAGAGATTAAATATACATACAATAACCTTAGTGAAAACAAACATTTTCTGCTATATAAAAACCGCCATAAAATTTAAAGTTTTCGATTAATCTAATTCTTTTATAATACTTTTCAACTTGGGTTTTAGTTTAATTAGTTAGTTTAAACAACTCCTAATTAATAGGAGAAGAAAAAAACAATGAAGTTGTGTCAACACTATCGGACTCCTATTTTCTCTCCAAATTTCTCCTATTTCAAATAATTTAGCTGACATGGTAATGCAAGATTTAGAATCTGAGATATTTGATAAACTTGACTTTGAAATTCTTTCCTATTTTCGCTATGTAGATGATACTTTTTTAATTATTCCTGAAGATAAAATTGAAATTATTATAAAAGCTTTTAACTCAATCCATAAAAGATTACAATTCACACATGACCGAATCCATTTCAAATCAGGCAGGTTCTACACTCGATGTTGCAGAATCTCTCGGGGAAAAAATATGTTGTTTTTTAAAGGAAATTAGGCAATACGTATTTTTGCGATTTGTGGAAAAAAATTTTTTTACAGAGTTATGCGTATTTGAATTTTTGGCTTTGTTTTTCAAAAAAACCCCAATTTTTTCTTTAAACTCGTATAACTTTTGACCTAATTTAGATATTTACTATTTCCTTTTAGATTCTGGTAGAGTTTACCGCCTTATTTCGAAATCCGCGAGGAAATTAAAAAAATCTTCAAAATTAACTAAATGGCGGCAGTTTTTCTGAAAATGTTAAAAGTCGATTTTCTCAAAAAACCCACACTTATATTTTTTGCCAATTTTTGTTTGAGTTTGTACTATCATAAGGAAAATACCTTGTGAGTTTAATGCCGGCTAAATAACTTTTGTGGGCAGGAGAATTTTTTTTCATAAAATCGAATTTTCGCATTTTTCTTGAAAACAACAACAGATATAAAAAAATTTTGAGAGAATGGTTTGCACATTCAAAAAAGTTCTACAAAAAGTTCTCTTACGCATTTATGATATCTTGTACCATTTCCGAGAAAAATGGAAAATTTCAATTTTCATAAAAAAAAAATTGTCTTCATTCCTGGCTTATGGAAATACCCACCATTTTTGTTAAATATTAATCCAGGTAGTATTTATTTATTTTTTAAACTGAGATTCAGATAAAGTTTTCATACATTGTTGGAAAATATCTGGATAAATGTAAAATATATTTAAATATATTGCAGACAAAAACTTTTCAGTCAAAAAATTTCTTGTAGTGGCATTCATTTTGTAACTTAAATTGTTTCAGCAAAAAATTTCCAAATTCGAATTTATGAAAAATAATTTGCTGATGATAAAAATTGTTCAGCCCACGTAAAACCAACATGGAGTTCTCCTCATATGAACGTAAATATTTTTCTAATATTTAACAAAAATGGTGGGTATTTCCATAAGCCAGGAATGAAGACAATTTTTTGTTTATGAAAATTGAATTTTTCCATTTTTCTCGGAAATGGTACAAGATATCATAAATGCGTAAGAGAACTTTTTGTAGAACTTTCTTGAATGTGCAAACCATTCTTCCAAAATTTTTTTGTATCTGTTGTTGTTTTCAAGAAAAATGCGAAAATTCGATTTTATGAAAAAAAATTATCCTGCCCACAAAAGTTATTTAGCCCGCATTAAACTCACAAGGTATTTTCCTTATGATGGTACAAACTCAAAAAAAAATTGGAAAAAAATATAAGTGTGGGTTTTTTGAGAAAATCGACTTTTAACATTTTCAGAAAAACTGTCGCCATTTGGTTAATTTTGAAGATTTTTTTAATTTCCTCGTGGATTTCGAAATAAGGCGGTAAACTCTACCAGAATCTAAAAGGAAATAGTAAATATCTCAATTAGGTCAAAAGTTATACGAGTTTAAAGAAAAAATTGGGGTTTTTTTGAAAAACAAAGCCAAAAATTCAAATACGCATAACTCTGTGAAAAAAATTTTTTTCACAAATCGCAAAAATACGTATCGCCTAATTTCCTCTAAAAAACAACATATTTTGTCCCCGAGAGATTCTACAACATCGAGTGTAGAACCTGCCTGATTTGAAATGGATTCGGTCACATGAAATTGAAAATAATAATACTATTAACTTTCTTAATATTAGTATTATAAAGAATGAAGATGGTACCATCTCTACTAATTGGTTCCGAAAATCAACTTATTCTGGTCGGTTGCTTAACTACTTATCAAAACATCCATTCCAACAAAAAATAGCTATTATAAATAACTTAGTTGATTCAGCTTTTTTACTTTCTGATGAAAAATTCCACAATGATAACTTAAAAATAGTAAAACATTTTCTTTTCTTGAATAACTTCCCACAAAATATTATTGATAAACAAAATAATAACAGAATTAAAGAACCTAAAAACAAAAACATAATTAATAATGATAATAACACTGTAAAAAATGATTTTGATCCTAAAGGCAATATTACTATTCCATACTATGGTAAAATTTCCGAAAATATTAAAAGAATTTTAAAAATCTATAAAATTGACACTACTTTTAGTATTAATTGTAAACTTGATGAAATGATTAAACTAGGCAAAGACCAATTAGGAATTTTAGAAAAAACTAACGTAGTTTACCGGTTTTCTTGTAATTGTGGCAAATGCTACATTGGGCAAACCAAAAGACCTTTACACATCAGACGTAAAGAACACCAGGATAGTATTAGATTGAAATACAAAAATGTTCTCAGTGACCACTTACATATTAATATTAATGATAATATTTCTCACTTTTTCCTTTGGGATCCCTGGCGGACCGAACGAACGGAGCGGATACGCTACAGCGTATCCTTATAGTATCCACATCGTATCCTCTCCGTATCATGCAATAAAAACTCATTAAAAAAGGAAGATGGACATTTCACTTGTTGAAATTCGGATTCTACGTGAAATTTTACGTTAAAAGGTCACGGAGTAATCGCAATAGTTTTTCTTGCAACATTAAAAACTTAAAAAAAATATAATACTTATCGATAACGTGGGCTGAATGCGACTTCAAACGCATCGTCGACGAATAACGCCTATGAAGTACTACTGAATGACGATGCGTTTGAAGTCGCCTTCAGCGCACGTCATCGATAAGTATTATATTTATTAAAAGTTTTTAATGTTGCAAGAAAAACTATTGCGATTACTCTGTGACCTTTTAACTAAAAATTTCACGTAGAATCCGAATTTCAACAAGTGAAATGTTAATCTTTCTTTTTTAATGAGTTTTTCTAGCATGATACGGAGAGGATACGATGTGGATACTATAAGGATACGCTGTAGCGTATCCGCTCCGTTCGTTCGGTCCGCCAGGGATGAGATTGAAGTTTTGCATCAAGAGAACCACCCGATAAAAAGAGCATTTGCTGAAATGGTCTTTATTAAAAAAGAACTAGATAATTGTTTAAATAAAATCACTGATCTTGATCATGTTAACGAATCTTACAATTCTATTTTAGAGTTATTTTCATGAAATCTATCTTGAATTTCACTATATCAAACATAATTAAACGTATTTATCTTGCTTGTTTCTACTTCTTGAATATCATTTTCTTACTCTTTAACTGTTACCATTCAAATTTTTAGCGCCTTTTTTCCTCGGTTTCTAATGTATGTTAGGTTATTGAAATTTCCTTGAGAGTCACTTTTGGAGTCATCTTTATGGGAGCAAGATTCTTCTCCATCCTGCTCTCATAATAATTTAGTAACATACCTTTTAACTATTATAAAAAATTTTAACAGTCAACTACATTTTATGTTTTTATTATCAAACACATTAAACGATTGAAGTTCAATTTAATGATGGTAATTATATTTATTCATCTTCAACTTAACCTCTGTAATATTATGATATCGTTTGCTAACCAAAATATAATTTATTTACAGATAATTCAATTTATTATGAATTATTGACATTTTCTTAGTGGGAAATTCTAACTTAAATTACTATTAGTATCTTTTTATTCTCAACAATTTCAAATACTCCAAAAATATGACCTAGGAATTTCGTAACCATTCCGTAAGTTCGTAAGCTGGTATTTACATCCTCGTTACATAATATTGTTCTTTTAATATATTAATAGATTTTTATTATATTATCTTTTAGAATTTTATAATATTCCCCTGATGATGGAAACAGTGGGTTTTCGAAACGTCGGGTTACTCTTTTTCTTAACATCAATAAATATTGTCCGATAGTGTTGACACAACTTCGTTGTTTTTTTCTTCTCCTATTTGGATTCTCGGACGTTAAAGATTATTTTAAAATCCTAATTAATAATTGCAAATATGTATAAATTATGGAAGTACATTGGCTACAAATTATAACTTATTTCAATGTTCATTTTATTTGGCACAATGCACATTGTAAAAAAACTTGCTTTTGAAAATATATTATTTTGTATCCAGAAACCTTACATTTTAATCCAATTAATTTGATTCCGATTATCCACTAACAATCCTAATAAAGCCTTTTAGAGAAGCAATTTTGTAATTTTGCAACTTCCCATAAAATACAACCTAATAGATACCTGATAGAACCACCTCGAAGGCTGCACTTTGAATTTTAATCCAATTAATATAATTCCGATTAGCCGGTAATAATCCTACTACAGTCTATTAGAGTTAACAAGTTTGTATTTTGTAACATTTAGAGTAAATGAATACCTCATTGGTCCCGATTAGAACCTATTAGAAAAATATAGCACAAAGAATATTTGTTTTCGAAAGCCTAATAGAGCCACATGGAAAGATTTTTTCAATTCCAATTTCCGTCCCAATAGTAGATTAAATACCCAATACAACCGGTTAGAATCCAAATTGAAATAAAAAACTGTTCAGAACCATTTAGAACCATATAGAAATTCAAGTTGATCCAATGAAGCAGATCCCAATAGATTCCTAATAGAGCCACTTAAAACACATCACTTCGAATTTTAATCCAATTATTGACTTCAACATGCCACTAAAGTAATTAATAGAACCAGTTAGGGAAGCAATATCGTACTTGTAGCACTTGGAACAAAGCAGGTCCTAATAGGCACCTAATAGATCCGCTTAAAAGACATATCTTCGAATTTTAATCATATTAATTCAATTACAACATCCCACTCAAATACCTGAAAGAACCTGCCAGGGCAGCAATTTCGTACTACGAGCACTTCGAATAAAGCTGATCCCAACCCTAGTAGCAAGATAACTGCAGACTGGCACAAGCTGGACGCCAGAAAAAGAAGAATCTGTTTGCAGCCTGGCGCCCGGCTGGTTCCGCTTTGGCGTGCTGTTCTGTCACCACAGTCTGGTGTAGCAGATCCTGGTCCAGACTGGCCATGATATACACCAGACAAAATTAAAATAACGTAAAATGGTACTAAATAGGTTTCTGTAATAGTTTTACACTATATTTAAGCCCTTTCTGGGAGAATATACTGTGGAGACGTCACAACATTCCAGGAGACACACTGAAATATTAAGAACATAACCTGTTGTCGTATAAGCGTGCATGCTTGCATGTTTGGTCATCTGGTCATACTTGTGAATCGTTCAAATTTCCGATTGCTAGATTTTCAATTTCATTATTTATATCCTACACTAATTACTAGTGTTTAAACTAAATACCAGAATCTGGTTCGTTTATCCACCAGATTCTGTTTTTCGTCTGGTCTGATCATTTCTCCCGCCAGTCTGGTCGACTAGAAGGAGCAGATGCTGAGCCAGTGTCTGGCCTCTGTTATACAAGGCAGACGTTGCTACTAGGGAATAGGTGCCTATTAGAGCCGCTTAGAACACATCACTTTGAATGTTTTTCCGAATCATTTCATTCCCAAGGTCCAATAAAATACCTAATAGAACCTGTTAGGGAAGCAGTTTCGTACTTCTATTTCGAATAAATCAGATCCCAATAGGGACCTATTAGAGCCGTTTAAAACACATCACTTCGAATTTTAATCCGAATAATTTAATTCCAAAGGTCCAATAAAATATCTGATAGAACCTGTCAGGAAAGCAATTTTGTGCTAGTAGCATTTGGAATAAAGCAGATACCAATAGGTACCCAGATAACAACCGTGCCTGGACCATAACCCGACCGATGGGCGTCGGACCGCGTGCTTGCAATAAGGCATCGCATGGTCGGTAAAATGTACAGCAGACCGCCGTGCGTGCACAATGGTTCGCCCCCTGCCAGCACGCCTGTTGGCGTGAGAGGACCGTTAGCAGCACGATGGGCTGGGAATGATATGCCTGCCTTGAAGCAGTGTTTAGTCAGATCTAAGGGCAGCCATCTAATATGCGCCGAGTTAGTGCGTAGAAACGATTTTTTTAGTCTAGAGATTTTTTAAAAACAAATGGCTAATTGTCGTTAATATAAGGGTGTTTTCATGTTCGGACCTTTGTTCAAGGCGAACTACATTTTTTGGTGAGAGAATTTCAGGTGATAACTTTTCTATTCCTATTTTCCTATTTTGTTGTTGTAATAATTGCAAATTTGGGTAATTGCATGATTTTCGAATGGCTTTTTTATGGGTTAGATTTTCTAACCATTTTAACATTTTTCTCATAATACTAAAGACTTTTTACAGGAAGGAATGACAGGAAGGTCGAACTTGGAGTTTTTCAATTGCTTAGATTAAAAGCAAATGTCGGTGTAGCGTTTTCAGTATATGTTTGAACGAGTTCTCCAAAGAGGAAGGAAATTCAATACCGTATGTACAAATCCCTTACTAAATCCATTTACTTCAAAACCAAAATAATTGAGGCACTGAAAATGACAACTAGGAAAACCCCAAAAGTGAAAGAGTTCAGGTTAAACAAAAAAAAAACCGTTTCCTGTGATAGGATTCAAAACAGGAATTTCTGAAAAAATAAAATATTCCTAACCTCAGTCTACCTGAAATCTTTGTGAAATAATTGAAGCCTTTGTGAAATCTTTTAATCTATCCGAAATCTTTGCGATATATTTGAAATCTTCGTAAAATCTTCGAAATCTTTGGGAAATCATTGTAATTTTTCTAAAATATTTGGAAGTATTTGCGAAATATTTGGAATTTTTGGAAAATTATTGAAAAATCTTTGCGCAATCTTTGAAATCTATCTAAAATCTTTGAGAAATATTTGAAATCTTTGTGAAATCATGGGAATATTTGTGAAATATTTTTAATCTATCCGAAATCTTAGCGAAATATTTGAAATCTTTGGAAAATCATTGTAATTTTTTTGAAATATGTGGAAGTTTTTGCGAAATATTTTTGAAATTATTGAAATCTTTGGAAAATCATTGAAATCTTTGTGCAAGCTTTAAAATCTATTTAAAATCTTTGCGGAAAATTTGAGATCTTTGTAAAATCTTGGGGAAATCATTGAAATATTTGTGAAATCTTTTAAATCTATCCAAAATCTTGGCGAAATATTTTAAATCTTTGTAAAATCTTCGAAATCTTTGAAAAATCATTGTAATTTTTCTGAAATATTTGGAACTTTTTGCGAAATATTTTTGAAACTATTGAAATCTTTGGAAAATCATTGAAATCTTTGTGCAAGCTTTGAAATCTATTAGAAATCTTTGCGGAAAATTTGAAATCTTTGTGAAATATTTGGAAAATCATTGAAATATTTGTGAAATCTTTTAAATCTATCCGAAATCTTGGCGAAATATTTTTAATCTTTGTAAAATCTTCGAAATCATTGGAAAATCATTGTAATTTTTCTGAAATTTTTTTTGAAGTTTTTGCGAAATATTTGAAATATTTTTGAAATCATTGAAATATTTGGAAAATCATTGAAATCTTTGAAGTCTATCTAAACTCTTTTCGAAAATTCATCTTTTTGGTTGAAAATGACTTTTGTAACTGAAAATTTAACAATTTACCTTTTTTAGCTGAAAAATCATGCAGTTTGCTTAAAAAATGTCTTTTGTGGGTAGAAATTAATCTTTTTGGTTGAAAATGAATCTTCTTGTTTGAAAATTAATCTTATTGGTTGAAATTTAAACTTTTTGTTAAAAATTTATCTTTGTGATTTGAAAATAATTTATTTTACTTCATGATTCATCATTTTAGTTGAAAATTCATGTATTTTGTTTAAAAATTGTGTTTTTTAAAAATAAAAATAGAATCTTTTTGTCCGGGAATGATCTTTTTGTTTAAAAATTAATCTTTTGATTAAAAATTCAAACTATGTTGAAAAATGATCCTTTTTAATTTAAAATTCATATATTTGTTTGAGAATTCATGCATGTCTTTTTTGGTAGAAAAATAATCTTATTAGATGAAAATTCAACTATTGGGTTAAAAATGATCTTTCTTGTTGAAAATGCATTATTTTCACTTTAAAGGTTAGGAATTTGAAGCTTCGTAAATTAAATTTAATAATACCCACATTAATTTTACCTAAATGTGCACAGAATTTAAAGTATTAGAATTAGACGATAAATTAAAAATTGGCCTGAATTATTATTCAAATTCATAAACTGTAGAGATAAATTTGAGAATTAATTAATTATGTTTTTAGTATTAGTTAATTATCTAAATAATCGATGGTTCTAATATATTTGAAAATATCTTATAATAAAATTTGTCCAATCTTTCTAAATTG
The DNA here is from genome assembly GCA_932178445.1 of Andricus quercusramuli. Taxonomy (NCBI): domain Eukaryota; kingdom Metazoa; phylum Arthropoda; class Insecta; order Hymenoptera; family Cynipidae; genus Andricus; species Andricus quercusramuli. The sequence continues at coordinate 22,952 of CAKNXH010058901.1, forward strand.
AACATATTAATTAAATTCCTAGAAATTAATAAAAGCAAACAGTTTTAATCAACTTGTAAAACTCATTACTTATTCCAAGTCGATTGCTTTGAAAATTGCTAAATATTTGGAAGGCTCTATACCAGGGCTCGCCAGAATGCAGTCTTTGACTGACAAGACTGACAGTGTCAGTAACGAAGACTAGGTCAAATAGACGCCAATAAATTTTCGTCCAACTTTTCCTTCGACTGGTCCCTAATCCTTCACGGTAAATTACAGTTGGAAAAAATGTATTGCGGACTCAAGTAGAAAAAAATCAGACCCTTCGGTGTGAACAATGAGCCGCAACGAACCGTGACCGTAAAGACTGTGACCCTTTCCAGGATTCCTGGAAACCGAAGAAAAAAATAACAGAAAAACTTTCTGTCAGTCTCGCACTTTCGTCTCAGTCTGCGCCTGCTGAAAGTGGTGAGCCCTGCTCTATACTATGGAGAATTATACCTGGAAAAATTTGAGATACCTGGAAAAACCTGGAACTGACAGGAAATTTTTTGTAGGATTTGAGTAGACACCCTGTAAATGATCAAGATGCTTTAATTTTACAGTCTGCTAAACATGTATAGAAGTATCGCACGAGAACTCGGGTTACTTTCGAGAGTAGTTTCTAAAATAAACAAAAAGGGAGAAAAGTTTTCTTGAAGAATCACGCTATTTTCATAGAAGTGATATTCCATTTGTTGGCTCTAACGGAAATTTATCTTGAAAAATAATATCATCATCTGAGAAGATTTCAGCGTAAAACCTACTCTTAAGACCATGTAAAGATAACTTTATAAGGAACCCGAATTCTCTTGGGAAGCTCTTGGTTATCGCTCTAAACTCACTTAAATGCTCAAAGGACATTTCATTGAATTTAGTAAACTTTTTAAAAGTATTTTTACATTCTTTTCCTGATGAGAAGGTATTGGCTTTATGGAAAATTTGACTTAGTCGGTTTTCATCAAATATCCAAGTTTTGAGACTCCGTGAGTCAGAAACAACGAGTTTTACGAAGGTGTCTGTCTGTCTTTAGTCTGTAGGCACGATAACTTTTGAAAAAATAATCGGATTAAGCCAACCATTTCGGATAAAAATTAAAAAGATTTTTTATCTACACACTTATATAATTTATTAATATCCTTAAATTTTTTAGCATGACCACTTGCTTCGCATAGGGGGATCAAAACTGAAAGAGTTCTTCTTTCACATTCTTAGAATCGGCTTTGAAGTACTCTTTACATCCTGGTCCAGAAAGTAAGAACATTTTTGAAAATGTTATACTTGAAGTGCTGAAAAGTACGAAACAGAGGTTTCGAAACAGATAGAAAAGGGCAGGAGTACAGTCAACGCCCAACCTGCAGAGTGAAGAGATAGAAGAGATCAATAGGAAAATTAGGGAGTTGACTGAAATGATTGCTTCGACGGAATCGTCTGCGGATGAAACTCAGGATTCAAAAACTTCAAGCAATGAGGACGATGAGCAATTTTAAAAAGAACAATTTTAAGAAACGCAATTAATACATCACCGTTTTGTACTAAATTTCTAGTTTTAATTATTTGTAACTTTATACCAAAACTTAGTCTTTGAACTTCGTTTGTTTAACCAAGCTAAACTTTGTTTAACTTTGTTTGTTTTAACTAAGGTCATGTTCTTATTGAAGTTTCGATATTTGTTTATTCTTTCAAACATATTGTAATTCTAAGTTCATGTTCTTATTGAAAGTAAAATATATTTATTTCTCTTTTCAAACATGTATATATATATTTATTTATTACAATTACTGCAAATAAATATTAGTTAGTAAAATATATTTTGCCCTTTATTTTATAGACCCCACAGTCATTATTTATTATACAGGATGTCCCACTACCTATACAATCCCTTGTACTATGTGATAGTGCACACAAAAGTAAACCATAAAGTCCTTTAAAATAAAGTTGTGCAAAGCTTAGTTTGGGCACAAGAACGCTTTAAAGTTGGGCCTAATCAACCAATGAGGAGCGAGCTTTAGCGACCACTTGTACGCACACACTATCTTAATGCTTGAGATACGTATAAGTGGTCGCTAAAGCTCGAAGCTCGCTGCTCATTGGTTGATTAGGCCCAACATTGAAGCATTTTTTGTGCCCAAACAAAGCTTCGCACAACTTTTTGTTAGAGCATTTTTGTGTGCACTATTACATAGTACAAAGGGTGGTATAGGTGGAGGGATACCCTGTATATCAAAGCCTATAATTGATAGCACTTCGGGCTTGCGCACTGCTGGCACGTGGCCGGCATGTTAGTCGCCGGACGGTCAGGCGGACGTAATAGCCAAACGAATGTGACCAACAACAATAACCCAAACAAAAGCAACCAACACACCCAAATCAAATGAACACAATCAACCTTCCTAATGAATAAACGTTAAGTATGAAAAGACGCGGTTATCGCTCGGCCGGAATGACGTCGAGGATTGTAGACAGTGGAGACTCGATGATATGTAATGTCTACATCCAAAATCGACTGTCGTCAACCAACTGCATTCGGGAATGGTTTTCGACAGTTTTATCACTTCTACTGTCCCGTTGCCAAAAGTTCAAGCACGCCGATGGATGGTGAGAGGCAAGCGGACTCACCGAAATTAAGCACCCCGAAGGGAATAGACAACTACTACGTCCGCGTCGTTATTCCTGGGTAGAGCTAAAAGTAGTGTCAACAATTTCATTTTTCGCAATTGCAGCGCCATCTATCGCGAATCGAAACAAATTTTCCGAATAAAACTTACGTATTTCGTAAAGGAGAATCTGAATCTGTGATAAAAAATTGGGGTTGCCGTTTGAAATTACAAAGTTTCCCCCACCCCTGCCTCCTGTGGGGGTGGGGGTGGGGTAAATTTTAACAAATCTTGTTTCCCCCTCGAAAATAAAAAGTTTTTATTCCAGACAAACACCCTGTATATTAAGGGATTTCTCAAGTCTATTTTTGCACTAAATTGATTTTTTAATTGCCAGCACTATTAATGGATTATTTTATTTCGGCACATATGCATTTTATCCTTTTGTATTCTAAAGTAAAAAATACATTAACTTCTGCCAATATTCAGGGGACATTTTGACAACAAAAGGTACTATTTTTAGGGGATGTTTTCTATTGAGTACAGCCGCGGAAGCGGCCTGGCGCCGTCTGTTGCCTAAAAGCGGCAATATTTTAGTGATGAATTCCACTTGTTTACATGCGATTGAAAATAAATAAAATTTTACTGAAAATAAGAGTTTAACTATTGGATAACGAGAATGCCTGTAGGAGAACTGATAAAATCTCGATTTAGGGAAAAAAGCTTTTGCTCGAGTTTATTGAACGGTTTGATCGGAGTTGATTTTTGTATTTCTCTGTCTTTGACAGATCTCCTGTCGGATTACAAATATCACATAAAGTATGTCAGTACTCTTGTTTTTCGAAAAAGGTATCATGACAAATTATTGTGTTAATTGGATAAGTAATATTATATATATTTACATATTTATATGACCTATTATTTTTGTGAAAGTAATGCTAGTTGTCAGATTTTGAGGTTAGAAAATTCAATTATCCCAGAATATTTATGGAGTATATTTTATTTTAATCCAAATAACATCGAGTATTTTATTAGTTTTCTTGAATTTTAAGTGAAACTTTTTTTTAACAATTCGCTATGTTATGTGAAAAAACTTTTTTCTTCGGTTTGTTGATTATGGCAGAAGCGACAGAACGCAGTGAAAAGGCTAGGAAGGGCAATTCGAATTGTTGTGTGGTAAACTGCTTTAACAGTTTTAAAAATACTAGTCCTTATGTGCATTTTTAAGCTGTGCCAACGTATCACAGAAGAAAATTATTTCTGTTGGTCTAGTGGAATATTTATTAACATCGGTTCATTAATTTTCAATTATTTAAATAAATAGAATTTGTTTAAATAATATTCTGTTCGAAATTTTTGAAAATAATAAATTATTGCCATTTCTTTGCTGGAATATTTATCAACATTGTTAATCAATTTTTAATTATGTAAACAAATTCCATTTGTTCAAAACCAATTCAGAAATATAACAAAATTATTGCTTCCAACAATCAGAAGTTTTAATGTAAATATCAGAGAAGAAAAATCAACAAATTTGCTGAAAAAGATATTGTTGAAACAAATTAAAGGTTGTTGAAAATAAATAATAATTACAAACCTCATCGATTGGAAAATATCTGGAAAGAAATTCATGTCACTTAACGATAAAGCAGTAATATTTTTCATTGAAAAAACAAATTTTTGAACAAGAAAATTATTCAAGCAAATGGAATGTGTTCAAACAATTAAAAATTAAGTGACCAGTCTTGATCAATATTCCACTAAAGAAGTAGTCATAATTATTATTTTGAAAAGTCAAAATAAAATTATTTAAACAAATTTGCTTTGTTCAAATAATTCAAAATTACGAAACCAATGTTAATAAACATTCAATTAGACCAATAGTAATACTTTTTAGAAAAAAACGAAATGTCGAAAAAAATGATATGAAATAAAATAAATTTGTTCAAATAATCGAAAATTTATTAACCAATGTTGATAAGTATTCCACCAGACTAAAAGAAATAATTTTAAGTAGAAAAAAACGAGAATAAAGTGCTCAAAAGGTCGATTTCATAAAAAATTAACATTTTTGGTTTCAAGGTTAGTTTTCAGGCTCCCGTGGATAATTTTCAACAAGCCCCTATACTTTCCCGTAACATTATCTCAAAACCTGAAAAATTATTCCAAAAACTCAAAAAAGTGATTTTTCCCTTTCATTTTACATGGGAAACTTAAAAAGTTTCATTTCTAATTTTAATTTCTAATTTATTAATATTTTTAACATAAAGAAAAATGTTAGGAAATTTATTACTATAATTATAGATTTTCCTAATACTTCTCTTTATGTTATATATTTTTCACTCAATAAACACCTGTAATTTAACGTCGTATGGGGGAGAACTAACAGACGTTTGTCTGATTACGCTGGACTGAATTTTGCTTGTTCCATTCACTTTCAACTCCTGCACCCTCAGTACATGAATGACTGCTAAAATGTTTCCCTTATTGGGCGTTTTAGGGGGAAAATCGATTGAATGATTTATAGCTTGAAATCCTGTTTTTATTAAAATATTCATCGTCAATCCGCTTGTTGACATTCGACCGGTAATTTTTAGGGTTATGTTCATGCTGGCAACAACGTAACTAGAACGGGTTTAACTGGAATGAAAAGACAATTTTTTCACTATATCTTTTTGCAAGAAAGTTCCCTATATTATTTTCCTTTGTCTTGAAAAACGTTATATCCCAGATAGCAAAATGCCCGCCGATTGCAAGCGATCTGCCGGCCCGCGGTCCGATCGATCGGACCGACTTGCCGGCAGATATGCACCTTAATGTGCACACCATTGATATCTATATGCCCGCCCGACAGGCGGGAGCGACGCTGTCCGGCGAACTGCATGCCCGGCGGTCCGGTAAAATGCAGGCTGAGTGTGCGAGTAGATTAAAATTTAAAAAAATCTTTTCTTATGTGAATAAAATAAAAATTTCCAAATATCACGAAATGTAATGACGAGATTCTGCGTATAATAAGTCCAAGTTAAAAGAAAAATGTCAATATTATAAAAATATCTTTTTATAATATTGACATTTTTCTTGCAGCTTGAACTTTATATTATTTTACGCAGAATTTCATTACCTTTCGTGCTCTTTGCTAATTTTGTTGATTTGAAGGACACCGACAGCAAAAAATTGCAAACAAATTTTTTGTTCCACACACAACCAAAACAATACCAAAAACCGCAAACGATGAAAGGTATAACTCCGTTATACAAGTGGATTACTCCGTTTTCCAAGTGGATTACTCCATTTACAAGTGGATTACTTATTCTTCTATTTTATCTGGAACGAATAACAATTACTGTTTGCAAATCGCACACATCCGAGCGAAAATTCACGGGTGTGAACGCCACACGAGATGGAACACGATAAGAACAGCTGATCCAAAACGCGCATGCGCGTTTTTGATCCCAAACTACTCGCGCTATCAGCCTGCAGCGGTCGTGTAAATCACAGGCCCGTCGTTCCTCGCCGCTTGCAAGCCCGACGGGCATCTAATATGCCGGGCCGTTGCCTGCCGTTGTCCGCCTTTCGGTCGCATTCCGACTCTGCCGGCCTGTCGCGTGCATTTAGCAGGCACACTGGTCTCCAGCCCGTCGGGCCGATCGCGTGCCGGCGCGTATCTGGGATCTGGGATACGTTTTAACGAAAAGTGCCTTTGACATATTGGACTGTAACCCTCTTGAGCCTGAAAGAAAAATGAGCTTTCTCATTTTTTTATAAAATTTGTTTGATTATTTCCATAGTAACTTAAAATTCAGAGCATTGTGAACTTATCACTTACGGGGTGGCCGCTGGACCGAAAACCACGAAATGACCAGGAATTTTTTGAAACCGGGAAAAAACGACAAATGACAGTGAATTTATTTTTTCACAGGGAATTTTACAAATTCTTAGAAGAACAATTCATAAAATCACTTGGAATATCAGAAATATCATATCACATGATATAATTAAATTAAAAATAAGTTTGATTTCAACTTCTTTTTTGAATATTAAGTTCAGTTGTGAGAATTAAACATTTTAGTTTTGAGGGCTTTAAGAATAAAAAATTCAAAGCGTTTGAAATTTAAAATTGTTTATAAAAATGTTTTAAGTTGATCACCTGTTAATATAAATTAATTAATGATTTTCTAAATCGAAGTATAGTTCGAGTGTTAAAAAGTGTACAATAATTATTTTACAATATGATTCTGAGTCTGTTAAAAATTAAACAATTTACAAATTTTAACGTTGAAAATTCAACTCTTTTGATATGAAAGCCATGAAAATTAGGTAAACTGAAATGTCTGATTGAAATTTTATAGATTATTTTCAATGTGAAAATAACTTAAAATTAATATATTCATAATTACACACTTTTATTCAATGTAGAACTCTATTCAAATATTGTCTCAGTCTAAAATATTCCATTTTTAACCCATTCAGTTAGACATTTTTTAATCACAAAAATTTCAAAATGATCAATTATAAATCAAATATTCAAAACTAAACAATTTGAAACTGAATTGTTTGAAACAGGAAGCCTTGTATGGTAAAAATTTAAACATTCAATGTTACATTTTTTATTGTAATGTTAAATAACAATTGAAAATTATAAAATTGAAACGACCAAAATCAAAATAAATAAATAAATTTTGGTATTTAGTTTTTTCCCCAATTGCAAGAGGAACTTTTTTGGTTTAAAATTTGTATCAAGCGGAAGCATGGGAAGTATTGTGTTTTTAACATTTTTATCAAGCTTGAAATGAGGAAATTTTAGTTTTTAATTTTTGTTAAACTGGCAGTACATCTTATATTTTTAAGGTTTTTATTGAGTTAGAAGGGATACAATTTTTAATGAATATAAGAGGCTGTTTTTTCTTTTCAAGATTTTCATTGTATCTTATAGAACTGGAAGGAAATTTGTGTTTTCAAGTTTTTCTAAATAGGAAGAGGCACTTTTTTGTTTTGAACGTTTTTATTGAATTGGGAGAGGGACATGTTTCATTTTTCAACATTTTCATTAATGCGAATTCAAATGGAGGATTAGTTTTAATTTCGAGTATTTAAAACGATAGCGTGGATTGATATTTTTTAACCAGAAATCTTTGAACTTTTCAAGTTATAAAAGTGTAACAAATTAAGTTTCGCAGTTTTTTATTAATGATTTCCGAATTAAAATTTGTTCAAGCTTCAATGCATACTGCATTAGTTACAAACATTTTTGTACTACAAACGCGTATAATTGAAACTTTTGGCGGGAAATCACAAGTCAGGAGTCGGATGCAGTCGGTCTGCTGGCCTGGTCGTCGCGTACTCGGCTATAGACGGAACAGCTCGGAAACTTTCGGGCGTTTTTAGTATAGTCTTTTAGAATTCTCGCAAATCCCGGTTGCAGATATTACTAGCGGCTCTCATTTCAATACACGTTCTTATTCAAGAATACTAGAATTTCGTACATTTCTTATAACTTACGTTACTTAAAATATTTACTATTGACAACATATTTTAGAAAACTTATTATTGACCATTATCACTTTTTCACACTCACAATTTTCAAACAGTAAATTAGACTTTTTCTAAACGTAAATACTAATTTTTGCTCGCTCAAGTTTGTAATAATACATAAAGAAATACCATAATCTCTTATTATAGTAGGAATCTTTATGATAGTACCCCGATTATCCCCAAATTCTCACATTTTATTTTAATTATAGGTGCAGTATGAACCAAATATTGATATCGAAAGTCTCTGCGTGTAATGCGGCCCTAAGGTTACTTTATTACCATCTTTGTCGCTCTTACGGTGTTGGTCGCGACCCTGCCCTGCCGAACGCTCCAAGGGATATAGAGTCAATTGTCCGAAACGAGAAGTGCCAAATTTTCTGGAACTACGATTTTCGGGCAGCAGTCACCGTTGCTCACTCGAGGCCTGACATTGTTTTCCAAAAGGAGATAGACCGGGCGGGGAGGAGGTTACTAGACATAATAGGAGAAACCGGATGGTTTATGTGTAATGGCAACATGAAAGGAGATGAGAAAGGAGAGATTACATTTATAGGTAAGGGAGATACAGTAATAGATTACATCCTGGCGGAAGAAAGAATGAGTAATATGATATGCAGTATGAATGTAGGGAATGAGATAGGGTCAGAACACTTCCCAGTAATAGCTACACTGAAAGATGGCGTCCATAAGCGTGGCAGAGGGAGAAAGGAAAGAGGGGGGGGAAAGGAACACGAAAATGGGAGTCTGGGGGCTAGATAAATTAAAAGTGTTTGAACAGAAGATGGAAAAGGAGAATGTTAGATATGAAAAGTAGGAGGGAGTAGACTCGTTAATTAAAAGGTTGAAAGGGTCGATTGAGAAGGTGAAGGATGAGATAGGTACAAAAGAAGGAAGAGAAGAGGGAAAGAGAGGATGGTGGGACGAGGAATGCAGGGAGAGTAAGGAGAGAATGAAAGAGTTGGTAAGAAAATGGAGGAAAGGAGAAATAGAGAAGGCGGAGTACAGCAGGAGAAAAAGAGTACATGAGAAGATGCTGGAAGGGAAAAAGCACAGGGGAACGGAGAAATACAAGGAAGAAGTAGAAAAATCAATCAAAGAAGGTAGGGTTTGGGATGTGATAAACAGGAAAAGAGAAGGAAGGAAGGGCGTGAATGAAGAAATAGAAATGGATGGATGGACGGATTATGTTAAGGGTCTGTTAGGGGGAGAACAAAATAGGATCAAAGGGGAAAATAGAAAGACAGTCCAGGGAGAAACGGAGGAAGCGAACGAAATAACAAGAGAAGAAGTAAATGAGGCGATAGATAGACTGAAAAGAAACAAGGCCACAGGAGAGGATGGTATGGAGAACGAAGCGATAAAGTATGGAGGAGAAGGGATTAGGGAAGTGATGTGGAGGATATGCAACAAGGTCTGGAAAGGAGAAGGGTGGCCGGAGGAGTGGATGACAGGGCTGGTAGTACCGCTTGTTAAGAAAGGGGAGGGTAAGAAGGTAGAAGAGTACAGAGGGATCACTCTCATGCAAGGGGGCTATAAAATATACACAGAAATTCTAAGAAAAAGGTTAGAGAATCAGATAGAAGAGAAGCAAAGTATCCCACACAACCAGACGGGATTTAGAAAAGGGATGGGGACAATAGACAACATTTACGTACTCAACTACTTGGTTAACAGAAACTTAGGGAGAAAAAGAGGGAAATTAGTCGCTTTGTTTGTAGATTTCAAAGCAGCTTTTGACTCAGTGAATAGAAAAGTGCTATGGCAGGCAATGAAAGAGAGGGGAATAGAAGAAGAGCTGGTGGAGATGATAAAGGAAATTTTCACTGAAACCAGGATTAGGGTGAAGATACGCGAGGAAAAAGGGGAGGTTTTCTGGACAGGAAGAGGTCTAAGGCAAGGGTGCCCGTTGAGTCCACTACTTTTTAATTTGCTGCTGGCAGACCTAGAGGAGAAGCTAAAGGAGAAAGGGAAAGGGGGGACGATCCTGGGTAATAGCAAACTATACTCCCTAGCATACGCGGACGACGTAGTTCTAATAGCAGACGATGAGAAGGGGATGAACCTAATGATAAGAATTTTCGAAGAGTACGTGGGAACAAAAGAACTGACGGTGAACGTAGGGAAGACCAAGGTGATGTGCTTCAGAAATAAAAAGACCAAAATAGGTTACGTTTGGAAGATGAACGGACAAACAGTGGAAATTGTGGAGGAGTTCTGTTACCTAGGTTTTTGGTTTGAGTCAGGAGGGGGAAACGATTTGCAGGTGAGGAAAAGAATCGAAAGTGCGAGTAAAGTAATGGGCCAAGTATGGGGTATAGGAAAGAGAAGGTTCAAGGACGATTGGAGAATGAGGGTTTGGTTGTTTGATGCGTTGGTTTGGGCGGTGTTGTGTTATGGAGTGGAGGTTTGGGGATGGAAGGAACATAGGAAAGTGGAAAGCATACATGAGAGATTTCTGAGATGGGTAATGGTGGTTAGTTGGAGTTGTCCAGGATACATGATAAGGGAAGAACTAGGAAGGGAAAAAATGGTAACTAGACAAATTAAGAGAGCCTGGAGGTTTGAAGAGAAGCTGAAAAGGGGAGAGGGGAGTAGAATAGCACAAGTATGCTTGGACGAAGTTCGGAACAAGGAGACGAGAGGCAATTGGGGAAATTCAAAATGGGAGGAAGAAAGGAAAAAAATGAGGAGTGTTTGTGATATACAGGAAGGGGTTCTGGATTGGCAGAAGATTGAATTAGAGCTATTAGTAAGACAAGGAGAAGAGAGATGGAGAAAGATTATGGATTCGAAGTACAATAGATGGTATATGATGGTCAAAGGGGTGACGGAACCAGAATATTTGCAAAAGATGAAAAAGGAAGACAAATGGAATAGGGTGATACGGTTTAGAATGGGAGAAGGAGTGAGAGCTTGTAGATATTGGATGGATGAAGAGGACAATCTGTGCAGAGTATGTGGGTACGAAGTGGAGTCATCGGCACATGTGTTAGAGAGGTGTACGGGAGAGGAAGATGGACAGTTGAGTGTGGATGAATGTGTAAGATGGATTTTGGATGGTAATGGACAGGGAGTGATGTGGATGAAAAAACTGGAAGAAATAAGAGAAAGCAAGGGATCAGGGTAGAGCCAAACGAGTAATCCTGTTTAAAGGAAAAGAAAGAGTAAAAATTGTTAATTTTCAAATCGGTCTAAATGAATTTGATGGTAAGAGAAAACGGAAGCCCGGAAAGATCGCTCATTGTCTGTAGTTTAAGAAGAGTAGTACTAAGATTATTGTTATTATATAAGGCGATGCATTAGAAAATAAGTAGCGGTTAAGCTAGACTAAGGATGAAATGTAAACATATGTACAGGGAGCGGAGGCCCTCAAACCCGTAAAAGGGAGAGTTCAAATATACATACATACAATGAAATGAATCATTAAAATCAATAAATTGAATAAAATCACTATTATCGAGAAAATCAAATTCTGAACAATAAAGTCAAAATTACAATAAAAAATTAATCGATTGAACAGAATCAATCAAATGAACAAACTCAATAGAATCAATAAAATAAAATCAATCAATGAAAAAAATAAAATCAATAAATTGAATAAAATCACTAAAATCAGTGCAATTTTAATTTTATTGATAATAATTTGATTTTAGTATTTTATTTAATTTATTGACTTCATTAAATAATTTGATTGTATTTTTTAATGAAAAAGTCAAATATTTACAATAAATAAAATCGATAAATTGAACAGAATCAATCAAATCAATCAAATCAACAAAATCATAGAATCAATAAATGAAATAAATCAATCAAAACAATGAAATCAGTAAATTGAATAAAATCACTAAAATCAGTAAAATGTAGATGCCATTGATGTGTTTTTTGATTGATTTTGTTGATAATAAATTGATTTTATCGATTTTAGTAATCTCATTCAATTTATTGATTTTATTGTATTTTTTAATAAAAGAATCGAATATTTATACTGATTTTCTTCATTCCATTAAAAAATACAATGAAATGAATTTAAAAAATCAATTAATTGAATGGAATTACTAAAAACAATAAAATCAAATTATTATCAATGAAATAAAATAAATGAACAGCATCAATAAAATCAATAAATTGAATACAATCACTAAAATCAAGAAAATCAAATTGAAATCAATAAATTCAAAATTATTCTGGTTTTAGTGATTTTATTCAATTCATTGATTTTATTGATTTTTTTATTGTATGGATTTTATTGATTTCATTGATGTTGTTTATCTTATTGATTTTGTTGATAATAAATCGCTTTTATTTATTTTAGTGATTCCATTCAATTTATTGCTTTTATTGATTTATCCCATTCTATTTTTTAATCAAAAAAATCAAGTAGATCAATAAAATCACAAAAAAAAATTATTATCAATAAAATAAAAAATGAAAAAATCAATAACATCAATGAAATTAATAAATTGTATAAAATCGCTAAAGTCAGTAAAGTCAGTGCAATTTTGATTTTACGAATAACAATTTGATTTTAGTATTTTATTCAATTTATTGACTTCATTAAGTCATTTGATTGTATTTTTTAATAAAAGAATCGGATATTCATACTGATTTTCTTTATTTTATTAAAAAATACGCTGAAATAAATTTAAAAAATCAATAAATTGAATGAAATCACTGAAACAAGTATAATTTTGACTTTATTGTTTATAATTTGATTTTCTCGATAATAGTGATTTTTTTCAATTTATCGATTTTATTGATTCATTTCATTGTATTTTGTAATAAAATAAAGAAAATCAATATAAATATTCGATTTAAAAAAAATGCTATCAAATGAACCAATAAAATCAATTTATTATCAATAAAGTGAACAACATCCGTCAAATCAATAAAATAAAATTTATATCGGTTTCACTGATTTCATTGATTTTATTGATTTAATTTATTTGATTCATTTTATCCGTCTTATTAGTTTTATTAATTTTATTGATTTTATTCATGTTCTTCATTTTATTGATAATTTATTGGAAGATAAAGGGCATTTTTTAGCACCCACGCCCTCCAAAAGCATATCACAAAAAAGATTTTTGTTGCTCCACCCTATTTAAAAAATATTAATATTTATCAGCAAAAAATTGTTATAACTTTAAAAATAACTAGTTTTTATAATTTACGAAATCCCGAAATTTATGCATGAATCAAAGAAATGATTGATAAAAAAATCAACAGATTATAAAAATATTTTTGTGTCAACAATAATAATTTTTGTATTCCTGAAATATATTTTTGAAACTTTTTATTGTTGTTCTTATAATATTTATGCATTTTCACGGTAATGTATTGAAAAAGAATTATAAGCAAAAAAAAACTGAAGAGAGTACGATGACTCGAACGCATGGCGGCACCATCTGTAGCCTAGAACCAAAAATTCAAAAGTTATTGCACGCAAAATTCTTGTAACCCGTTTTCTCGTAAACCGCTTTCCATCTTAGTAAACTGTTTCAGATTTTTTTATCTCAAACGAGGCCCTCTTCGCTCACAGAAGATGACCACAATCCGTGTCCCCCGTTACAAGCTTCTACATATAATTAATTTATAGTTGGACCACTTGATAAACTTGGAATTTATAAATAAATTTGCAGAGGGCCTAATTTTGAAATTTCAGAAATCGAATATGATGGTTTCGAAATGTATTGCTGGATAATTTGATAAATTTATAATTTCAAAATTTTCAAATCATAATTTCAAACTGGGTAAATTTACAAATTTACATACAATCATAAATTGATTTATCTATAAAATTGGTGCATTTGCACTTGCTGTCTTCAAAAACTTTTTGAATATTTGCGCTACGATTCCGCGAGAGGCAATGTGTGGTGCGGACTTCAGAGCATTGAAGATTCGGAGCGCGAATTTGACAGCCGGTCTGTATGTTGAGTCAATCTTTGGCCAAGTTTGTTTTGCTGCTTACCAATACAGTCTTATGGTCCTCACATACACAGGACATCTCAATTTTGTTCCACATTTTTCTCCATTTCGCGACGTATTTCGCGAAATTTAGGTTCGCCATCATCAAGTTTTGGGTCTTCGAATATTGGCAACCTCTGGATATACTTCTGTGATGTCAGAATTGTGAGTGAAAAAAATAAATTTGCGAACGGTTCTCGCCGTTCAAATCCCAGGTGCGAATTGACCGTTGGCCCACGGTCGGGCCAACCGTCGGACGGTCGGTCCAACTTTGTGCGCCACTGGTCGGGCCAACCAGCTAAATGATAACGGTCAACCGCCTTTGGATTCTCAAAGTCGGCCCGATATTTGGTCCCATATATGGGCCATCTTTTAAGATGATGTCGGCCCAACCCCGGACAACAATGTGGGGCCGACTTTGGTTTTGAAGGTTCGTACTACACAGGTGGAAATACACAAAATAGGTATTCAAAAAATAAATAGTAACTGATTGCAAGTATTTTGACTATAAATGTTAATGGTCCTGCTTAGATTGAATACATATATTACATTTTTTTAAATTATATTACAAATAAAATTTCTAACCCTACGGGGTTTCGAACCTACACCTATACCTGAATCTATCGCCTAGCAGTCGGGAGTCTTACCCATTACTCTATACCTGAAGAATTGAAAGTCAATGAAAAAACCATCCTCATAAGCTACAGCTCAAAGTAGTTAAAAAACAATTTGTTAAATGTTTTTTCTCATTAATTTTTGTATTCTTATGCATCATATATAATATGAATATAAATTATATAGTATTTTAATAAATAATTCAAACCAATGTTATGTCGACGGTCGGACCGTCTATTGTCTAGAGTCGGACTGAACGTACTTTAATGGCTTTTTTTTTAACAATGAACCAGCGTTTATCCGACGGTCGGCCCATATTTGGGCCACGGTTTGACCGACCGTCGGGTGCAACATGGTGACTTGTACAAG
>CAKNXH010058901.1:38056-103263 GCA_932178445.1 Andricus quercusramuli
TTTGGGCCAAGGTTTGACCGACCGTCGGGTGCATCATGGTGACTTGTGGCTAACCGACTGCTGTATCAAGAGTTGAACCGACCGCATTCTTTCGGTCGTACCGACCAATCTGCCATAGTTTATCCGATCGTCGGCCCAACTTTGAGCCAGAAATGGGCCGATAGACGGCTTTTCGACCACCGCCGACGTCGGTCGCCAACGTCGGTGAGACTATGGCAGCTTGAAAACACCTTAGTCGGCCCAACTATAATTACCGTAGATCGGTTAAAAAGCAGGGCCAACTTCGGGCCGATGGTCAATCTCTGGCAGCCGACCGAATTTCGCACCTGGGATGCTGTCTTCTGCTATCCGCAGATTTCTCCCATTCGAAAAACTTATAATTTCCGCGAAAATAATTATTGCCTCAGCAAAAGGCTTATTCATTCCTATAAATTTCGTTGATGCGGGGATCTCGCAAAACCCCGGATATTAAACAAATTTTCTTTCTTTCGCTCTCAAATATTTGGGAAAAATTATATATGGAGTTAGTGCCGTGCCTATAAACAAAAAATTCCAAGTCGGAGTTAACCAACACCCTTAATATGGTTAGTTGAGTCAGTAAACAAATTGTGTCTATTCCTTGAAAAATACTCAAACTCGGAATATGTTTTTGAAAATTGTTTAAATTAATAATAATTATTGCAAATGTGCAAAGTAATGTAGGAAAGTATCATTGGAAATACGTACCTACTTTCTTGCTTCCGTGAAAAAGTTGATCCTATTAGTTTCAAAACAGCTAAACTCTCAATTTGTTTATAAAATTTGTTTAAATAATTAATAATACATACTTGAGAATTCACGATGTGTCATAGAAAAAAATCACCGGAATGATATTCTTAGTTAATTCTGTAAAAAAAATGTAGGTTATTTATTAAATCATTATTATTTCTTGCAAATTTACAAACATAGAAAAAAAGTCATCAGGAAGACTTTTCATAACAACATAGAAAACTAGTTGTGAATTCGATCTCGAGTGTTTCCACTTTGTTTGTATTTATAATTGAGTGTCCGGATGCAATAAGGGCACATAAAATTTTCTCGTGCGAAAACGAAGTCCCCTGGAGGCTTTCAACAAAATTTTCGAATTTTGATTTTTAAAGGACATATCTGGCTGTGAAATTGTATTGCGCATCTTTTTTCTCCTAGATAAAAAGTTGTAGCTTTTTTAGTTTACAAATTACGCCGAAAAACTGAATTTTTGAAAAAAATCAATTTTAATCCGTTTTTCACTTCAACTCGCGCTCAGTTCGTCAGTTTTTCGAATTTTTTGATAAAATTTTCAGAAAATGCACTTTAGGGTATCGATTGACTGATAGAGTGAGACGAATTCAACAAAATTTTTTTTTGTAATTGTTATTAATTTTTTTCTGATGCTCAGCGTGAATCAGACTTTTGTAACTTCCAGCGTTTCGTTTATCGAGAAAATTTTGAGCAAGTAAAACTTCTCGCGACAAAAATGCGGAGAAAACTGTGATAAAGTTTTTGGGAAAGTTTCAGATCAAAATATTCAATAGTTTAGGAGTAGTTGTGATTTTAGTTTATGTCAGCGCTTGAGCTTTCGAGTGTACTGTAGCACTCTGGGGCTTGCCGCCGTGACACGTTCTCACGCTTGTGAGTTTTTGCTTGCAATACGATATTAATTATATTTTTTAGTGAATAACAATTCAGTGAAAGTAAGGTGATGAAACACTCATGAATTTTATTAAGTTTTTAATGTATGTTTGCGGTTTATTTAGATTTAACTGTGAGGTAGATACTCTAACATACACCTAATGTTTACACTTGCATTCGGTTTAACTTTGAAGCGACTTTGAACATTCGCTTTGTAAAAAACCCTATGCACACGCTAAATTTTTTAATTCATGAATGTTTTATGAACTTACTTTCATTGAATTGCTATTCACTGATAAATTTAATGAAAATCTTATTGTAAGCAAAAACTTACTAACGCGAGAACGTGTCACGGCGGCAAGCCCCAGAGTGCTATAGTAAACTTGTAAGCTCAAGCGCTGACATAAACTAAAATCACAACTACTCCTAAACTACTGAATATTTTGATCTGAAACTTTACCAAAAACTTTATCACAGTTTTCTCCGCATTTTTGTCGCGAGAAGTTTTTCCTTGCTCAAAGTTCCCTCGATAAACGAAACTCTGGAAGTTACAAAAGTCCGATTCACGCTGAGCATCAGAAAAAAATTAATAACAATTACACCCAATTTTTTTGTTGAATTCCTCTTACTCTATCAGTCAATTGATACCCTAAAGTGCATTTTCTGAAAATTTTATAAAAAAATTCGAAAAACTGACGAACGAAGCGCGAGTTGAAGAGAAAAACGGATTAAAATTGATTTTCTTCAAAAAGTCAGTTTTTCGGCTTTAATTTGTAAACTAAAAAAGCTACAACTTTTTATCTGGGAGAAAAAAGGTGCGCAATAAAATTTTACATCCAGATATGTCCTCTAAAAATCAAAATTCGAAAATTTTGTTGAAAGCCTCCAGGGGACTTCGTTTTCGCACGAGAAAATGTTATGTGCCCTTATTGCATCCGGACACTCAATTATATGGTGCTCATTTCACGAGCACTTTGCTTCCCGATAGCAAATGTATTTGCTTCCTCATAGAGGAAGCATTAGTTATTTTTTTCAATAACAGGCAAACCGAAGTCTTCATTTTGCTCAATTTAAAAATAGAAATTTACCAAAAATGAAAAATTACAGAATAATACAAAAATGTTTTAAATAACAAGACAAATCAGACAAATCAAATCTTGGTTTCGAAATAATAATTTTTTGAGCTGGAAAAGGGAAAGGAAAAGTTCTGTCGCACCCTATCCCTTTCCCAGCTTTACGATTTCTTCACAAAACTTGTCATAATATTACTCTATTTGAAAATTTATGATCAAAAAGTCTTTTCTATTCATGCATCAACTTTAAATTATGTCGATGAAAAAAGTTTTTCTGTTTGAACCTGATGACTCAGATATTATAAATGAGCAGAAATTCCCTAATCTTCAATAAAGTGTATTATTATTATTATTATAGATCAATCAATTTGCCTTGAATCAAGAGATTTTTTCCGTTCTTGCATCAATTTTGAATTATGTTACTGAAAAGAAGTTTTATTATGAAAAACCGTGTTTTCAAATATTATGCAATTTGACAATTTCCATAGTATTCAATAAAATGTCTTAATATTATAGGTCAGTCGATTGATCTCGAATCAACACATATTTTCTGTTCTTGCATCAACTTTGAATTATGCTAATGAAAAAAGTTTTACTATAAAAAACCGTATTTTCAAATATTATGCATTACCATAGCTTCCTTACTGTTCAATAAAATTCATTAATATTATAGGTCAATCGATTCGACTCGAATCAACACATCTTTTCTGTTTTTACATCAACTTTAAATTATGTTAATGAAAAAAGTTTTACTATAAGAAACCGATTTTCAAAATATATAAATTACCATAACTTCCCTACTCTTTGATAAAATGCATTATTATTGTAGGTCAATCGATTCGTTTCGAACCAAGGAATCTTTTATATTCTTGCATCAACTCTGAATTATGCTAAAGAAAAAAGTTTTACTATAAAAAACCGATTTTCAAAATATATAAATTACCATAACTTCCCTACTCTTCAATAAAATGTATTAATATTATAGGTCAATCGATTCGTCCCGAACCAAGGCATCTTTTATATCCTTGCGTCAACTTTGAATTATGCGAATGAAAAAAGTTTTGCTATAAAAAACCGATTTTTAAAATATTATTGAGTGCTAGAAAAAAAATGCATTCGATATTTTTTGAAATCCTTCGGTCAGTTTCAAGATATTAGTGAGGAAAATAAGCTCTCCAAATTTCATCAATTTATCTGCAACCGTTTTCTAGTTATCGTGTTCACAAAAAAGCGTGACATCCACACATCCATACATCCACACATCCATACATCCACACATCCACACATCCACACACACACACATCCGGACAATTGCTTAGAACATTGTATTAGACATTTTTAAATTAGGGAGGGTTCAATTAAATGAATTTAAAAAATTTCAAAATGTCACCATTACAAAGCTTCCTCTATGAGGAAGCAAAAATGGAGCCTATTCGCTGACAAGTAGCCGAACTCTCAATTTTTCAAACGAAATTGTTTAAATAATCGAAAATTCTTGTAAATTTACAAAGTAACATAGATAACAGTCATCGAAAAGACGCATTCCTAGTTAACTCCGTAATCAAATTGTGCCTATTCCTTGAAAAATATACAAACTCTGAATATGTTTGGGAAAATTGTTAAAATAATTAATAATTATTGTATATTTGCAAACTATCGTAGAAAAGATTTATTAGAAATACATTCTTTCTTGATTCCCTGAACTAATTGATCCTATTCGTTGATAAATGACCGAACTCTTAATTTTTTCATGAAAATTGTTTAAATAATTAATAATTCTTGAAAATTTGCAAAGCGTCATACACAAAAGTCATTGGAATGATATTCTTAGCTAATTCTATAAAAATGTGTAGCATATTTGTTAAAAAATAGCCAAACTCCACCTATTTGTTAAAAAATAGCCAAACCTTAAATTTTGATGTAAAAATTGTTTAAAGTATTATTAATTCTTGTAAATTTACAAAGCAGCATAGAAAAGAGTCATCGAAAAGACATTCTTAGTTGATTTCGTAAACAAATTGAGCTTATTCGTTTGCAAATTGTTTAAATAATTAACCATTCTTGTGAATTTACATAAGCAGCATAGAAAATAGTCATCAGAAAGACTTTTCTTAGCATCATAGAAAAAAGTAATCTGAAAGCTATTCTTACTTAATTCTGAAAAAAATTTGAGCCTATGCGTTGAGAAATAGCCAAAGTCTGAATTTTTTAATCAAAATTGTTCAAATAATTAATAATTCTTGTAAATTTATAAAGCAACATAGAAGAGAGTTATCGGGGAAACTTATTCTTAGTTGACTCCGTTGTTACGTCCTGAAGGGAATAAACTTACATGTTAAAAATAATTAATTAAAAGGTTTTCTCGTTTTTGAACGAAATCTAGGATTTCGAAACAGGGATGAGAATAACTTTCGAAGGTTGAGATAACTAGACAATAATCTACTAATTAATCGAAATACATTTTAGATATAATATCTGAGTTTATTAAATATAAGAAATTACAAAATTAAAGAGAGATAGCTGAATTTAATTGTTTAAGAAAAAATAAAAGGATTTTGTTTTTTGAACTGATTTTAATTTCACTTGTTGTATTTTGCTTTCTTTTAAATTTCAATAATTTGCACTGGTGACTCTCGGGCAGTGAAACTCCTCATCCAGATCTCCACCTTCAAATAAAGGAAGATCTGAATGACGAGTTTTTACCAGAGAAATTTAAATATTGTGAGTTATTAACTCATTGATTAAAACTTACCTAATATAAATATTCCAAATTGTGCTGTTTCAAACTCGGCGAGTAACTTTTGGGTATTCACTGAGTGTTGCGAAGATTCTTCAATAAATTGGTTTTTGTCAATGGTTGAATTTCCCTTCTCGTTAAATGGGAGAAATTACTGGTACTGGTGGTGGCGTTTATTACTTTACTACGGTAAGGTTGATCGTCCTTCAGATGGCTCTCCGTTGAGATGTTTGACAATGAGGATCTTGTCAAAGGAGTTTATTGTGGAGCAGGTAGGCTCAGGTCCCCAGCAGGTAGGGTAATAATACTTGACAATAGAATTGTCAAAGAATCTTGGGGTTTAGTTTCACTGGCTTTAAAAGGATTTTGAAATTTACAATCGATTTCAGTTCGATTGAAATTTCCGAAGCACTACACTGACTTTAGTTTTATTTTCACGAGTTTAATTTTGACTACTTGGAAAAAGGTTTGCAAATAGCCGGAGTCTATCTGTATTTATTCGAGAATGTGCTCTGGGGCAGAGCTTCCGTCAGATTTTGAATTTGAGATGAATTAGAGTTTTAAGCAGAGATTCCGCCCGATATAAATTTTGAAGATCGACTGATATTCTGATTCTGATCCTGGGTTTATATATATTAGGCTCCGAACCCGAAGACGCCCAATGGACGCAGTGTTGCCAGATCCCATGCAAACTTTTTCCCATGCAGGTCATCAAAATTTCCCTTCCCGACACAAAATTTCCCATTTTTACATTTTCGTTGAAAAAGCATTACACTGGCTTAAAAATTAAAAATTTTAAAAGAAAATGCGTATAAACTATTTATTTTGACGTTTTGACTATGGCTCGTCAAACGAAGGCTCAAGAAATTTCAAGGAAAGTTTTCCAACGCACGTTTTACTTCGATGGTTGGTACTTGAATATTCCCGCACAGTGATACCACTCGATCAGTATTTAACTATTTACAAAGTTTGAAAATCATAAAAAAACATTTTTAACTATGATATCATATCAATTATTTTTAAATTCTCAAGGGCATGCGACTTACATCTATTTAGTTTCATTGGCAAAAAAATGCAGTCAAAGGAACAAATTTGCTGAAACAGTGATGTTATACCTCAATGTCAACAGCTCCTCCATTTCAGAAATGTAACTTACTGGGTTTTCTACGGTTTTCTACCTATATTACGGTAGAAAAAGTATTATACGTCGAATGGGCAGAGTTAAGGTACGGTCAATCGGTCATACCTCTGTCTGCAGCCAGCCTGTATGCGATATATCGATCCTATGCCGAACTTCATTTGTCACTTCCCTAAGTGACAATGATTCTCCATAAGAAAGAACCAATCAAGATCTGCATAGATTCGATATATCGCATGCAGGAAGCCCGCAAACAAAGGTATGACCTTTACGCGCCTTACACGTAACTGACGAAGCCTGGGCCAAGCGGTAATATAAGCGTAGAAAACCAAGAATATTACGTGAATTATCATACGTTGCTAACCCTGCTCAGAGCAGGCATCATGTGGAAACCAAAACATTAATGAATGTTGCTATTTTTACTTTAAATACCAAATTTTGGCTTAAAGTGGCCATTAGGCTAAAATTTCCCATTTTTTCCATTGGTGGAATTTTTTTCCCCTTTTTTCCCTTTTTGAAAAAAATCATAAAATTTCCCACAATATGGGAAATTTCCCACGATCTGGCAACACTGAATGGACGTTTAAACCGCACGCAGCTAGGAGTGGGCATTTATAAATGCCCCTATCTAGGTGAGAGCGCTTTTGAGTGCACCGAACTAGGTGTGGGCATTCTCAAATGCACCCACTTAGGTGGGGCAAAACTGAAACGTTCCGAACCCGTTCTAGTTGTCTTTGGATACAGAGAATCCGTTTTTATGAATATAAAAATTTCTTCTTGTGATAAAAAACTAGTATTTTTGTTGAGGCACATTCTGAGACACACAATCCTGATCAAAGTCAAGGATGAAGAAAAACAGGCATCATATACTAGATAACTAATGTTACAAAGTGATAAAGACGATATAATTGCTATTATTATTAATGTCATATCAACATTTGTTGAACATTTCAATAAATATTAGGTACATAAATATTCCTTTTTTTTTAATTTAGATTTTTTAAGATAACATTTTTTATACAGATAGCCAATGTAATAATAGTACAATTATTCCAAATTACCAGAGAATTTTAATTTTGAACAAAAAAGTTAATTTACAAGAAATGATTTGAATCTTCTACAAAATATTTGGATTTTCAATTGAAAAAATTAATTTTTAACAACATAGAAACGAATTTTCAACTTAAGTTATGAATCTTTAACCAAAAAAATTAACTTTGCAGGAAGTAGTTCCACTTTCAACTAAAATTTTCAACCTAAAGATATGAACTGTAAACAAAAATATAATCATTAATATTCATAGAAACGAAATGTTTCAATCAGAAATAAAAAATAACTGCATTCATCCAACAGAAATGAAGTTTGAACAAAATATTTGAATTCTCGACTGAAACATATGAATTTCAATTGCAATTTTTGTTAGATTTTCAAATGAAGAAACTTATTTTTGCAGAAAAAAAAATCTTTTTTGTGATAAAAAACTAGTAATTTTGTTGAGGCGCATTCTGAAGCACAGAATCCTGATCAAAGTCAAGGATGAAAAAAAACAGGCATCAAATACCACATAACTAATCTTAAAAAGTGATAAACACGATATAATCAATATTTTTATTATTATTGTTATGCCAAAATTTGTTAAAAATTTCAATAAATATCAGTTCATAAATATTAATTATTTTATTTATTTAGATTTTTTAAGATAACACTTCTTAAACATATAGCCAATATAATAATAGTACAATTCCAAATTACTAGAGATTATGAATTTTCAACAAAAAAGTTAATTTTCAACAAATAATTTTAATTTTCAACCAAAAATTCAGATTTTCAGTTGACAAAATTAATTGTCAACAAAAAAAAACGAATTTTCAACGAAAGTTATGAATCTTTAACAAAAAAAAAAAAAGAACTTTTCAGAAAGTAGTTCCACTTTCAACTGAAATCTTCAACCCTAAAAAGATAAATGGTAAACAAGCGGATAATAATTAATATTTAAAAAACGAATTGTTTCAATTAAAAGTCAAAAATAACTGCATTCAACCAACAGAAACGAATTTTCAACAAAATGCTTGATTTCTCTACTGAAAAATATCAATCTTTAATTGCAATTTTTGTTGCATTTTCAAATGACGAAACTTATTTTTGCAGAAAAAAAAATATTTTTTGTGATAAAAAACTAGTAATTTTGTTGAGGCACATTCTGAACCATAGAATCCTGATCAAAGTCAAGGATAAAAAAACAGGCATGATATAATAGATAACTAATCTTGAAAAGTGATAAAGACGATATAATTATTATTGTTATTGTTATGTGGAAATTTTGTTCTAAATTTTTAATAAATATTAGTTTTTTTCATTAGTTTTTTTATTGAGATTTTTCAAGGTAGAAAAAAGTCTCTGAAGGTATTAGTTATATAATATTTGCATCTGTTCATTTTTACACGGACTGTTGATGCATCCAAAATCTCCTACCATAACTTTCCCGAGAACTTTTCTCAACCAATAGACAAAAGTTTAGGTATTATTTAATAATAAAATAACATAAGCTATATTAATGTAATGAAAAACACATTTTATTGCAAAAGTTCCTATGTTCCATAAATAGGAGCAAGCGCTGAAAATGTGTCCGTCGATATGAAACACCCATCCTGGTAAGAAGAAAAGAATTCAAAAAAATTCAGAATCTGAATTCTCATTAATACGTGAATTTTCCTGCATCGATAGTTCCACCATCGAGTAGACAAAAAAAGCAAAACCTATTCCTTTTAATCGACTCAGAGAAATTTAATGGAAGCGTATTGGGAGGAATTGAAGAGTGGAGCAATGCAAAAGAAAGAATAGAAAGAAAGAGAATAACGTCACTTTGATGACGCAAAAGCTAGTCCCTTTAATCGACTCAGAAAAATTTAATGGAATCGTATTGGGAGGAATTAAAAAGTGGAGAAATGTAAAAGAAAGAATAGAAAGGAATAAAATAATGTCACTTTAATGGCGCAACTGTGAATTGAAATAAATCCATTTTTTAAGTGAATAAATATTGTATTACATTTATAAATTACAGGTGAAAAAAGAAAATGTGGGTAAATTATGTGAACATTTTTTTTATTAATTTGTTTAACAGAAACATATTTTGACCGATTTCATATAAAATCTGTCTTGTAACCAGGGACCCGACCGAAACTTTCGTTCCTTTTCGTTATTGACAGAAAAAAATTATTTTTTATCAAACTTTGATTTGCTATCTCTAAATTTGCCCAAAATAAATAATATTTAAAATTACATTAATGATTGGATCAAAATTATTTTGTTTAGCTGGCAGTAACGAAATGGAACGAAAGTTTCGGTCGGGTCCCTGCTTGTAACACATTTAAATTATATTAAAATTATTTTTTAATATACGTGCATGGATTACACAACCACAAAAAAAGTATAAGGAGCCAAAAAACGATCTATCCAGCATAGTCGAAATCAAATTCTTGAAATTTCCTGCCTACCTCCGTTGTTAGGGTGGCTGCAGTTGACTTGCGTCCTATGGTCAAAACCAACGGGGGGCCTAGCCAAGTGTTATTCCTCTCTCTCTTCCCCCACCAGTCGAGTGAGGGACATGACATGAGAGGAGTAGGGACAGTTCAGAAAGGAGACAATTACC
The DNA here is from genome assembly GCA_932178445.1 of Andricus quercusramuli. Classification (NCBI taxonomy): domain Eukaryota; kingdom Metazoa; phylum Arthropoda; class Insecta; order Hymenoptera; family Cynipidae; genus Andricus; species Andricus quercusramuli. The sequence goes on from CAKNXH010058901.1 coordinate 48,304, forward strand.
TTAAAATTTGAAACCATCAATATACCCAGGCGGAAATATTATATGTATATAGTTTATATATAGTGTTAAGTGTTATATATACTATTCATTCGTTTGATACTTTTGTTATGTAAAACAAATGAATATTATATATAACACTTTACACTATACATAAACTATATATAATATTTCCGCCTGGGAATATAATCATAGTAACTTCTTCTTATAATAGAGTAGCCAGTAACACTTCTGTATGCACTAAAAGTGCAAAGTAGTAACTTTGGCTTAAAAAGTCCGCAAATTCCCCTGATTATGAATATCAAGGTTACTTTTTCGAAACCTGATGCAACAATTTTCAAAACAATTACATTATTTTTTAAGATGAGAATTTTCTAAAATTATTTTCGGAAAGTTCGTGTCAAAACAAAACTTTTATGTCCTAACACATTTTTTATACAATGACCCGTTTTCAAGTGAGAGCGTTATAAACAATTCAATTTGTACGAAAATAGTTGACATATTTGCGGCTGCATATCTCGGCAACTATTGGACTGAAAATTTTCGAAAAAAATGTAAATCATTTTTCAGGGCACTTGCTCTGCAAGGAGAAAAGAACATTTTCCAAGGGAGCAAAAACTTTTAATATATTTAATATATAAGTGTTAAAACTGGTCCTTTTTCAAAAGCTTTGTCTTCTTTAGATTTTATTCTAATTCAATTCAGTTGCTAACTATGGCCTTATAAACAATTAATTGCAAAATAATCTTAGGTCTGTCTCAGCTGCAATTTTACATTTAAGATTTCCGATTTCTTTTAGTTATATATCTGGTAGCTTCCTTCTAATCTTTCTCTTTGTCACCACTCTGAAAACATCGTCCTTTTGTCAATAACAATTGTTATCAACAAAATCGTGGATTTACCGAATCTGATCTCTTCATCTGCATACAAATCAATCCAGTTTAAAAGTGATTCATATAAATCCCAGAAACTGAAAAATTATATATTTTGTTATATTATTATATATTATTATTTTGTAGTTAATTGTTTATAAGGCCGCCATTAACGAATTATTTGAATCAAAAGAAAATCTATAAGAGACAAAGTTTTTGTTTTATATCTAATTTTAAAAGCAAGTCCATATTTGGTCATGAAAATTGTTATTAACAAAAAACGATTGACATTTTTGCAAAGTAACAAAAGTATAATATTTTTTTTTTTTAACACACCAGCATCAAAAGTATAAAATACTATAGTCGAGAATGCTGCCAGTTCCAAGCCTGTGAAAAGTGCGAAGGTAAAATTAGGGAAATAAGAGGCGAAGGAAAATGATTGAAGCGACGAGTGGAGAGGGAAAGAAGGAACGGAGGGCGAGAACGCAAGGCAGTCAGGCCCCCCGTCGATTTCGACCATAGGACGCAAGTCACCGGCAGCGGTTAGGGTTTAGGGAAGGAGAGGAGATGTTTAGTAGCCAACTTGCAATTAGAAGAAATTAAAATAATCGAAAATAAATCATGTACGTATGAAATTAAAAATAACCATGACAAACAAAATTGAAATTTTCAAACTTATGTTGCACACGGAGGAATAGAAATCATGTAAGTGCACGCATTTTGTGGACGGATTAGAAAGAATTAAATTAATCCAAAATACAGCATGTAAGTATGGAATTAAAAATAACCATGAGAGGTGTGTCTACTGCTCGCATTAAGAGGAATTAAAAAAATGGAAAATATGTTCGCCTGTATGGAACACAACACAAGTGGCGTTCGTTAAGGAAATAGAAAAGAATTGGTTTCAGTGATAAACCTATTATTTCGTTGGGCACTTCTCCCGATGGAAAATTAGCATATTCAACAAAATTAAATTATGCTCACTCTTTCGTTTGAATATGAAAGTATTAATTTTTTTGAATTCTTCTCTTTTTACCGGGATGTTTCTCCTTTCCATAGATACGGACTGTCCTAAAAAAAGGTGTACGTATTATGAAACAACTAATTAATGAATAGAGTTATATCCAAATAAAGGAAAAGTGCAGTAATCTCAAATCTATACATCTTTAGCTGTCATTTAATCTATTACACACGTGAAATAATTGAAATTCGTGAATACACGAGGTAAAACAAATTATAGGTATCAAGCCTTCTGACTCGGATAAACGGCAATCAATTTTCCCGAGTTTGGAGGTTACATGATTAAAATTATTTTTCAGTGTTTAAAACTTTAGAACCATAATTGATTCTTATATAGATGAAAAGCCTAACTTTCATACTTATTAATATAATAATTTGTACTCAAAAATGTACTTTTAAATTATTTATAAATCGAATTATTTGTCAAACTGTTTCATAATTGGGACATATTTCATGATAGGTACCTTCACCTTATCTGTTTCAGGATTGTCATTTTGAAAGATCTGATTTTAAAAAAAACTAATGAATAGTTATGTTCCTAATAATTATTAAAAATGTTCTTGTAAACATTAATTTCTTTATTTAAAGATGCAAATGAAAAAATCAATTAACTCCAGACCAAGCTTAGTTAATTCATTCCATCTAATAGATCTGGTCCTTCACAAATTATTTTCACTAATATCTCTAAATTGACCAAAGAATGTAGAATTAAAAAAGAATAATTGATTGATCTTCATTTGAAATTGCAAATGAAAACTGTAATTAAAAATTAATCTATTTTAGTAGAGGATTCGAACAATTTGTAGAAAATTCTTTTCTGTTGGTTCAATGCAGTTATCTTTTTATTTCTAATTGACACATTCTGTTTTTCTAAATATTATTTATTATATTTTTGTTTACAATTCATCTTTTTCGGTTAAAAATTTTTGTTGAAAGTGGAACTACTTTCTGAAAAGTTCATTTTTTTTGTTAAAGATTCATCAATTTAGTTGAAAATTCGTTTTTATGTTGTTAAAAATTCATTTTTTTAACTGAAAATCTAAATGTTTTGTTGAAAATTCAAATTATTCGTTGAAAATTAATTTTCTTGTTGAAAATTCATACTTTCTGGTAATTTGGAATAATTTTACTATTATTACATTGGCTATCTGTTTAGGAAATGTTATCTTACAAAATCTAAACAAAACAAATAATTAATAATTATGTACCTACCATTTATTAAAAATGTTCATCAAATGTTGACATAAAAATAATAATAAACATAGTGATTATAACGTCTTTATCACTTCTCAACATTAGTTATCCAGTATATGATAACTGTTTTCTTTTTCATCCTTGACTTTTACCAGGATTGTGTGCTTCAGAATGTGCCTCAACAAAAATACTAGTTTTGTATCACAAGAAGGAATTTTTATATTTCTAAAAACGGATTCTGTGTATCCAAAGACAACTAGAACGGGTTCGGGACGTTTCAGTTTTGCCCCACCTAGGTGTGTGCATTTGAGCATGTCCACACCTAGTTCGGTGCACTCAAAAGCGCTCTCACCTAGTTCGGGGCATTTATAAATGCCCACTCCTAGTTGCGTGTGGTTTAAACGCCCATTGGGCCTTTTTGGGTTCGGAGCCTAATATATACACCAGATTCCATTGTGGTAACAACCAAAAACTTGACAACTAAAAACTTGACGCCGAGGGGACGTAACAATTGAAACCAATTGATATCCAGATGTCCATATCTGAAGGCGTAGTACACGTGGGTGACATTTCTACAGTCCAAGGAATTGGTCATTGTGCCACCCTCTTTAATGTTTCTTGGCCGACTTTTATGAGTTGCGTTCGGAGATTTGTAGACAAGAAGTCATTGTATCAAGTCATTATATCCAGGTGTCTATATTGGAAGGCGTATTACACGGGGTCTCGTTTCTTGATTCCAAGGAGCTGGTCATTGTGCCACCCTCTTTAATGTTTCGTGGCTGGCTTTTATGAGGAGTGTTACAACGTGACAATTAATTATATTTTTACTTTCAATGAAACGAATTGAGTATTTGATCTGTTTACCATGGTTTGTCATTTTTAAAAGAGTTTATTATACTTCGCTAGATTTACTACGCATTTGTATCCCAATCTTGAGAAGGCTTTATAATCAGTCAAAATTCACTTCTCGAAATTTGTAAATGGCAGAAATAACCTTGGTTCCTTTTAAGCCTCTGAAATTTATAACTGAGCAGATGTTCGTCAACTGCAGAGATTCTAGTAGATCTTTAGTTTAGCTCATTGTATGTTTTCCATTTTTGTCGCCTCTTTATGACTCAATCCTAAACTACCTCTGTAAACCTTTTCCAAATTCCATATTTTATACATTTATTACTCAGACGTGATGCTCTGTTCATTGCAAAGGATTAGATAGATCTCCGACCGTCCTTAATTGTTTTACGGTAGTCAACCCTCCGACAAACCTGAGTGGTGCCAACACATTGTCTTCGGGGTTTCCGAATTTTAGCCAATGGACTTCGACGATTCTTCCTAACTTGTCGTTAACCAATCAGGAACTACTTTGTACTAATTGTCGACACCCATTCTGTATGTCTCATCACCACCGAATACCAAGCGACTCGTCAAAACAGACAGATATCTTTCAACCTCCGTAGCGAAAACCTGTCCTGTTGTACTGTCAAAATAAATGTTTATAGTATGTGTTACAAACTGATCTTTTTTCATTTAGTCAGAACACAACCACGATTTCAATTTTATATTCTATAATTTCCAACAAAAAACAAGGAGAGTTCGGAAATTTGTAGGTGAAAAGTCACTGTATTTTAACGGTGCATAGAAAAGTGAAGATTTCCTTAAATTTTTGAACATATGAGTGAAGTGAAATATGTTCAAAAATAATGTATAATTGTATACATATTTTTAAAAGGTGTGTTCTAAACTTAACTTCATTGTGAGAAAGAAAAAGGAAAAGATTTGGTCTCTTTCTGTAAATTCGTTTTATAAGTTCTTTCGTTTTACTTTTCTTGTCTCGCAGATTTTCACATATTAAATATATAATTCAAATAAAATGTCTTACATCGATAACTGAAAATATTTGATATATTTTTCGTTCGTTTATTCATTTAAATACACTTATATTGATCCTAATCAAAAATTAAAAAATTAAGTATACAATTTAAAATAAAATAGTTTACGTTAATTACTACAATGTTTTTGTACGGTTTTTGCTTGTTTTTTTTTGCATAGAAATTTGAACATTAAATATATAATTTAAAATGAAACATCTTACGTTAATTATGAAAATCTTATATTTTGTTACGTTTTCACTTGTTTTTTTCATTCACGTGCTCATACATTTAGTGTAATCAAAAATTTAAATATTAGACATACGATTCAAATTAAAATAACTTACTAAACTCTTATTTTTATGTTTTTTGTTCGTTTCTTCATTCGCATGCATATACATTCAGTCTTATTAGAAATTTAAACATTAAATATATTATTTAAATTAATGTAACTTACATTGATTACTGAAATCTTATTTTTACGTTTTTCGGTTGTTTTTTGTACATACATTGAGACTGAATAGAAATTTGAAAAATTCAAATGTAATTTAAAAAGAAATATATCACGTTGATTAACAAAATCTTTTTTTTTTACGTAAATTGATACAACGCTGGATGATAAAGCGAAAAATCATAATTTCGGAAATGTTTTTATGCTTCACGATGGTTGGTGCGTTGGAATGATTTCTGTACAAAAATAAGAGAAGATTCCAATTTCGCAGGATTCTAGTTATGATAAATGCAAAGTTATAACATACTTAAGTAAGAAAACTATATTCAATTACCTATTCTTAATTAATATTAAATTCTAGTATATGTGTTACTAAAAAAATTTCAAAAGTAAATACATAAAGTCAATAAAATGATTAACTAAAATTAAGTTTTTAAAAATTGAATATACATTCAAAGTATTTCTTATTCAAATGATAATTGTAGACAACTGCACACATTAATTATTTTTATCTTCTTCTTTGATTATAGTTTATATAGTAGTAATTTTTGAAGTTTGAATATAACTATATTCAAGTGAATTTATAAAAGAATAATTTTTCATATAATTATGTGTAAAAGAAAGTTCTAGAAAGATAATTTTCTGAGTGATTAGAATTTCCAAAATTGATTGTAACTTCATCTTTTAGTTAATTTCATTCGATAAACAAAATAGGATTTGGTGATGTTGGGAAAGTAGGTTAAGTTTTGGTTAGGAACAAGGATTAAAATTATATGAGTGGGGAATTTAAAATGGAAAATAGAAGCATGGAAAGATTTCTTGTGATAAAGTAAAGGCGTAAAGATCCCAAAGATGGGAGTGTAGCTTCTAGCGCTTTGTTTTTTTTTTACAAAAGATCTTCGCGCTACTTTTCTTATAATCATGAATCTAATTCATTGATCCCATTTCCTAGAACATTAACTTTGCCATTATGAAAAAGGTAGAGCTCAATTTCTACTTCTCTTGCTAGGTTTCTGTAAGGTACTTAGTTTTTTATTAGTGCAAATGCACATGTTTCAAAACTTAGGCCTTTAGCTGTGACTGTGGTGTTGTTTATATAATTTACATTACTTTTACTTTATATATATATATATTGTCAACGGTGATACCACGCTGAAAACACCAGTTCCCGTTAGATCACTGAAGTTAAGCAGTGTTGGGCGCGGTTAGTACTTGGATGGGTGACCGTTCGGGAATACTGCGTGTCGTTGACCCGTCGTGGGTGTGGTGGGCCCACACTGGTAGTATTTATCCACCTAGGAACACTACCCGAATCGGGTAGTGAGGCAATGAACTTTCGAGTTCGAAATGCTAATCAATTTTTTTTTTTTTTTACTTTATATGTTACTCGAGATATTGTCTTCCTGAGGTCTAAATTTTACATGTTGATAATGATGATCGTAGCGATCTCTATTTGCTTTTAGTTTGCTGATATTTCTTCTAAATCATTGAATTTGATATCGTAATGCTAAACCCAACTTCAAAAGTAATATTAGTCGAATATTTGTGAAAACTATTGATTTCTAAAAACAAAAGCAAGAAATATAACGCTTCTCGGAAATAGGCTGGTTCCTAAACAGAAATAACTATTTGGATTAGTGTTAGTTAGCATGCACGATAGGGTAGTAGGGATTTTTTCAAATATTAGTACCAGCACTAGTAAATGTTGTACTTAAAGTATAGAAACAAAGTTTTTTCACAATATTTGCGCACTTTGTACATTTTTTTTGCTTCTTTAATATGAAAATATTCTTAAATAAGGAAACGGTTTGTTATCAGGCGACAGATTATTGTCAAATGACAATATTAGTGCATTATTTTTTTTTGAATAGATATAATAATGTAGTAAATTTATATAATAGAAATGATAGTTTTTATTTAAATGTGATTTATTAGAGAATTATTATTATAACTAAATTTACCAATTACTTATTCTTTTAAAACAAGGCATCGGGCATGCTACAATGTATTCATTTTCTTGTGTAAAATTTGAGGTCTTCTAATTACAAATTTTACAGAAATTTGAAAATCTGGAGGAAAATTTATTGAAAACTGAAACCTTAATTTTGGAATATCAAAATATTTATTATTTGTACGAGTCTTTTTGTTTATTTTGTTTAATTTAATTATAATATATAATTATAATGTGACGTATGGTGAGCTGTAATTTTTTTTTTTTTTTTTTACTAATTGCTTCTCATTTATAATTGAGGTTGGTGAAAGAGTATGTATTTGTTTACGTCTATGTCCGTTATATTGGACAGTTCATGAATTCTTTGTTGTTGTTGAATTTCCATTGTAATTTAGTTTCAAGTCTGTAATTGAAGAGAGTACGAATTTGTATTAAAATTTGTCTAAAATATTACAGTATTTTTACTGCTTGGAGAATTTATTTTTTGTTTTTTATTTAATTTTTTCTTGAATAGCAATGTGTGATATTTTAAGTCTATCGATGTGTACGACTTTTGATGCTTTATCTATTTTAATTTTTACGTTTCCATTTCCTAGTATTTCTAAAACTTCATGTGAGCCTGAATAATGATTGTCGAATTTTCTAATTTTTCCTCCTTCTAGTAAAAATACTCTATCTCCTACATTGAAATCTTGAGGGTTAATCTTTGTATCATAATATTGTTTAGATTTTTCTTTTGCTGCTATCAAATTCTGTCTTGCTACATTTCGCATTATTTTTCGAGTTTTTCATGTGGTGGTGGTGGTTCGCTTGATCAGGGCCGTCTTTAGGGTTGCGTGTGCCCCGGGCCGGTTATAATGTGGAGGCCCTTTTGCCGACTCAAAAATGTTATTCCTCGCTGACTTCTAAAAAAAAAAAAAAAAAAAAAAAAACGTCATCGGCGATGCCCCACAGATGTGGGGGCCCCGAGCCGCGGCTATTTCGTGCTATTTTTCCAAAAACTAACTCATATAGGGTACATTTTGTGCCTTCGTGTACACTTGTATTATAAGAAAATGTTGCTAATTCTAACCATTCGTCCCATTCTGAATTTTTATCAACAAATTGTTTAAGATATTCTGCTAATGAATGATGAGACCTTTCAAGTGATCCGTTTGATTGAGGGTGAAATGCAGTTGTTTTATATTGTCGGATTTTAAATCGCTTCGCTAATTTTCTCAATAAATTACTTAGAAAATTTTGTCCTTGATCTGTTAATACTCCTTTCGGTGAACCATAATTGCATATAAATCTTTTAATAAATGCGTTGGCTATAGTACTAGCCTGCTGATTCGGAAGGGGTATAGCTAATGAATATTTTGTGACATTATCCTAGATCGTCAAAATATTCAAATTACCAGATGTTGTTTTAGGAAGTGGACCAACTATGTCCATAGAAATTTTTTCGAACGCTGTACCGGGTGTATCAGTAATAGCCATCGGGCTTTTCGTTCTTACACGAACTAATTTTTTTAATTAACATTGTAAGCATAATTGTATATATTTTTGGATATCTAACCTCATATTTTCCCAAAAATGTTTTTTTCTAATCCTGTTGTAAGTTTTGGTTACTCCTTTATGACCTCTTATTGCTGATGAGTGTGCTTTTTTCAAATAACTGATATCTTGTATCTTTAGTGGGATATTGTGTTATTCCCAAGCAAATAATGACTTTTATATTTGATTCAGGAAATGATATGTGCAGTGTGTTTAATATTTATTTCCATAGTATGTTATTAACATACGGTGTTTTTGTTACACTGAATGACTTTAGTTTTAATTTTTTAAAAAGGTAAGCAATATGAAATTGCTTACCTTTTTTAATTTCTTTAGCAATTCCTTTTTAAAATTTAGTAAATTTTGGCAATTGTTGTCGTTTTTCGAGAATGCTGGATCCTAAATCACGAGGTTCTCCTTTCGTGGTTGTAAAATAAGCATAATTATCTTTCCTCATAGACATCTTGTCACGACATTCGACAATATTTTTGTTTGGATTAAACCGGCCGGATAGCGTGATTCCAATAGGGTGTTGTTCCGGGGGTGGACGATTATCTACTGATTCTATCACCTTTTGATTTTCAAAATCATCTTGAATTATTTGATTTTCCTTTTCCTTTTTATTGTCAGTATCATTAGAATAATTTTCATTGTCATATTCAAAATCATAGTTTTCTTCATCATAATTATCTTCTTCAAAATTTTCTTCGTTATCATTTTCTTCATTATCATTTTATTGTTCATCTTCTTCTTCATTTTCTTCATCATCTTCTCCTTCTGATGCACTAGTGCTTAAATAATAATTTTTATCTTCATCTTCACTGGATTCTTGTATTTCTTCTTTATTAGATTTTCTCATTTTATATGTTTTAACTCTTTCTTTCAGATAATAAAAATATTCGGGATTGGAATTTGAGTCTTCCATTATTTTAGAATTTTTTATATTTTCTTTTCTAGGCCTACCTCTTTTTTTAGTCGTAGGAATAGGAATTACATTTTGTTTTTTGAGTATAACCTTGCGTGGTCTACCTCGCTTTTTAATTTCTAAAGATTCTGACTCGAAATTGTCTTGTTCGTTTTTTAGGTTTCTTCTCTCTTCATTTTCAAAAGTAGGGATTATTTTATGTGAGTCGAGTATAGTCTTACGTGGTCTACCTCGCTTTCTAATTTCAAATTTGTATTTTTAATTTCTTCTTTTGATTCTTCTTCCTGAGAATTTTCAGCAATGTTTTTATTTTCTTCTTCATAATTTACATGTATTTCTGGATTCTTTTTTCTTAATTTACTTCTTGTTAACATAGTATTCCATTTTGATTCTTCTTGTTCATTTGAATTAATAATTTTATTTATTTCCTCATTGATATTTAATTTATTCAAAAGATTAGAAATTATTGAACTCATTTCTTTTCATATTCTTACATCTGGATTTTGAATGCTTTCTTCAAAATCGTTTAATAAATGCTCGTAGGCAGGATCATAATTTTTCTTTAATGATGATTGTCTCGATTTCTTCTTAATAATTTTAAAACTTGGATGTTTTTGGTTTCCTACGATAGGATTAATTTTATTTTCACAATTAATATTTTTGAAACTTGAATTTGTACTTCCACTTGGAGTTGATTCAACGTTAGTAATATTTATTTTACTTACAGTAATTCCGCTCTTTAATTCTTCTTTATTTAATATTTCTTCTCGATTTCGTATTTCTTGATTGGATGATTCTTCTGGATTTTTCATTTCTTGATTTAAAAATTCCTTAAGATTCTGTATTTCTCGATTTAATAATTCTTCACGATTTTGTATTTCTTTATTCAATAATTCTTTATAATTTCTTATTTCTTAATTTATAAATTCTTCAGGATTTCGTAATTTTTCATTTAATAATTCTCTGTCATTTATTATTTCTTGATGTATAATTTCTTTAGAATTTCGTAATTCTTCATTTAATAATTCCTTATCATTATCTTATTTCTTGATTCATAATTTCTTCAGTATATCGTATTTTTTAAATTAATAATTCTTTAGTATTTCTCATTTCTCGATTTATAATTTTTTTAGGATTTCTTAATTCTTTATTTAATAATTCTTCATCATTTCTCATTTCTTGATTTATAATTTCTTCAGAATATCGTATTTTTTTATTTAATAATTCTTTAGTATTTCTCATTTCTTGATTTATAATTTCTTCAGGATTTCGTAATTCTTCATTTAATAATTCTTTATCATTTCTCATGTCTTGATCTATAATTTCTTCAGAATATCGTATTTTTTGATTTAATAATTCTTTAGTATTTCTTAATTCCTTGATTCAATAATTCTTCTTGATTTCGTATTTCTTGATTTAATGATTCTTTATCATTTCTTATTTCTTGATTCAGTAATACTTCTTGATTTAGTAATTCTTTAGTATTTCTTTTTTCTTGGTTTAATAATTCTTCTTGATTTCGTATTTCTTGTTTTAATAATTCTTTATTATTACTTGTTTCTTGATTCAATAATTCTTCTTGATTTAGTAATTGTTTAGTATTTTTAATTTCTTGATTCAATAATTCTTCAGTATTTCTCATTTCTTGATTCAATAAATCTTCTTGATTTCGTATTTCTTGATTTAATAATTCTTTATTATTTCTTATTCTTTGATTTAAATTTTCTTCTTGATTTCGTATTTCTTCATTTAGTAATTTTTTAGTATTTCTTATTTCTTTATTCAAAATTTCTTCGGGATATCGCATTTTTTTATTTAATAATTCTTCATGATTTTGGATATTTTGATTAAATAATTCTTCAGGTCTTCGTAATTATTGATTTAATAATTCTTCAGGATTCCTTAAATATATATGATTTGCAATTAATACTTCAGTCCCACTAATTTTCTCGATATTTTCTGTCGGATTTCTGGATAGAGCGTCGGCATTTACATTAATTTTGCCAGCTTTATAGATTACATCAAAATCGTACTTTGCTAATTTTAATTTCCACCTTGTTACACGAGAACAAGGGTCTTTGCAATGTTGAAACGACACTAATGGTTTATGATCGGTTACTTAGGTGAATTTTTTTCCGTACAAATAGGGTCGGAAATGAGTTACAGAAAATACAATTGCAAAAGCTTCTTTCTCGTAGGTATCGAATTTTCGTTCGCTATCGCTCAGAGATCGTGATGCGTATGCTATTGGCTTATCTTTGGCAATCTTGCCTTGGGATAAAATGCCTGCAACTGCATAACCGGAAGCTTCGGTTGTTAAAACGAAAGGCTTAGTGAAATCAGTTCTTTGTAATAAAGGTTCTTCACACAATTTATTTTTTATTGTATCAAATGCTTTTTGTTGAGTTTTTGTCCATTTAAATTCTACATCTTTTTTAGATAATTTATTGATCGGAGCTGCAATGTTTGAAAAGGCCTCAATAAATTCTCTATAATATCCTGCAAGACCTATAAATTCTTTTATGTTTTTAGGTTTTTTCGGAATGGGAAATTTCTCACTGCTTCTAATTTTTTCGGATCTGGCCTAACTCCTTCTTCATCAATTACATGTCCAAGATAAACTACTTCTGGACGTAAACATTCACATTCATCTGGCTAAAGTTTTAAATTTGCTTCTCTTAATTTATTTGCTAATTTTGTGAATTTTTCTTCATGCTCTTCTAAAGTATTTGCATATAGGACTATGTCATCCAAATACACGAATAATTCAATTCTCTGAAGGCCAGTTAAAACGAGATCCATTAAACGTTGGAAGGTTGCAGGTGAATTCTTTAAACCGAAAGGCATGCGGTCGAACTCATAGTGTCCGTAGTCCCGTAGGGCGTTGAAAAGGCAGTTTTGTGCGAGTCTTCAGGACCCATTTTTATTTGATGAAAGCCACTGGCCAGGTCGAAAACCAAGAAGTATTGTGCTTGTCCTAACTGATCTAAAATATCCGTGATATTAGGAAGGGGATAACAATAATCTCCTATAGTTTGTTAATTTAATTTACGGTAATCTAAAACCATTCGCCATTTTATATTTCCGTGGGAATCCGGGTTTTTAAGCACGAGAAAAGCAGGTGAATTATAAGCCCTTTTAAAAATTCCGACGTCGGAAACGACGTCGTAAGCTACGTAGAAAACGACGTCGTAAACTACGTATAAACCGACGTCGTATACTGCGTGTGGAATGACGTCGGAAACTACGTAAGAAACGACGTAGGAAACTAAGTCGGAAATTGGGATAGTAAACGACGTAGTTTCCGACGTCGTTTCGTACGTGGTTTCCGACGTCATTCCATACGTAGTTTACGACGTCGGTTTATACGTCGTTTCCGACGTCGTTCCATACACAGTTTACGACGTCGATAACTACGCAGTAAACGACGTTGTAAACGGCGTCGGAAATTGGGATAGAACACCACGTAGTATACGACGTCATTTCCTATATACTATACGATGTAGTTTCCCACGTAGATTAATTTTTTATTTAAAAAATTATTCCTGAAGTAGCACAATCTCTGCATAATAATTCAACGAACTAAATTTAAAAGTTTGAATTCATAATGTGGTATACGTAGAGAATTAAATTTGGGGGTACTGGGATTCACTTGTAAGGAAGGAAGATGATATTCTTAAAAAATTATATTTTTTCTGTAGTTCAAATTTAAAAGGCAAGTCCTACTTTGTGTAAATGAAAAATCTAAGCATATTTTACAAAAAAAATTGTTTATTTTAAAAACTTTGAAAATGTTACAAACACGTGTGCTCGCTGATATTTTAGTAACTGGAACGACGTCGGAAACGATGTATAAACCGACGTCGTAAAATAAGCATGAAACGACGTCATAAACTACGTATAGAACAACGTCGGAAACGACGCACGAAACGACGTCGGAACCTACGTCGTTTACTATCCCAATTTCCGACGTAGTTTCCTACGTCGTTTCATACGTAGTTTCCGACGTTTCCGACTCTGCGAGGAGAAAAGAACATTTTCCGACGTAGCCAAAACTTTTGTTAATATATAAGTGTTAATAAGTGTAATTTTTTGAACTTCTTTCGTTTTCAAACGTGTTTTCAAAATTATAGATGTAAAACAAAAACTTTGTCTTTTATACATTTTATTCTAATTCAAATCGGTTGCTAACTATAGCCTTATAAACAATTAATTGCAAAATAATATTTGGTCTGTCCCAGCTGCAATTTTACAATCAAGATTTTAGATTTCTTTTAGTTATATATCTGGTAGCTTCCTTCTAATCTTTCTCATTGTCACCACTCTGAAAACATCGTTCTTTTGTCAATAACAATTGTTATCAACAAAATCGTGGATTTACCAAATCTGATTTCTTCATCCGCATACAAATCAATCCAGTTTAAAAGTGATTCATATAAATCCCAGAAATTGAAAAATTATATATTTTGTTATATTATATATTATTATTTTGTAGTTAATTGTTTATAAGGCCGTAATCAACGAATAATTATTCGAATCAAAAGAAAATCTATCAGAGACAAAGTCTCTAATCTATCTAATTTAAAAAACAAGTTTAAAAACAAAAGCTATATCAAATATCCATATTTGGTCATAAAAATTATTATTATCAAAAAACGATTGACATTTTTGCAAAGTAACAAAAGTATTATACATTTTTTTTAAACACACCAGCATCAAAGGTATAAAATACTGTAGTCGAGAACGCTGCCAGTCCCAAGCCTGTGAAAAGTGCAAGTCACCGGCAGCGGGCGTTTATTACTTTACTACGGTAAGGTTGATCGTCCTTCAGATGGCTCTCCGTTGAAATGTTTAACAATGAGGATCTTGTGAAAGGAGTATATTGAGGACCAGGTAGGCTCAGGTCCCCAGCAGGTAGTTAGGGTAATAATAATTGACAATAGAATTGTCAAAGAATCTTGGGGTTTAGTTTCACTGGCATTAAAAGGATTTTGAAATTTACAATCGACTTCAGTTCGATTGAAATTTCCGAAGCACTACACTTACTTTAATTTTATTTTCACGAGTTTACTTCCGACTACTTGGAAAAAGGTTTCCAAATAGCCGGAGTCTATCTGTATTTATTCGAGAATGTGCTCTGGGGCAGAGCTTCTTTCCGATTTTGAATTTGAGATGAATTAGAGTTTTAAGCAGAGCTTCTGCCCGATATGAATTTTGAAGATCGACTGATGTTCTGATTCTGATCCTGGGTTTATATACACCAGATTCAATTGTGGTAACAACCAAAAACTTGACGGCGCGGGGACGTAACAATTGAAATCAATTGATATCCAGATGTCCATATCTGAAGGCGTAGTACACGGGGGTGACATTTCTAGAGTCCAAGAAATTGGACATTGTGCCATCCTCTTTAATGTTTCTTGGCTGACTTTTATGAGTTGCGTTCGGAGATTTGTAGGTGAAAAGTCATTGTATTTTAACGGTGTATAGAAAAGTGAAGATTTCCAAACAGCGTGGTATTACTGCGGAGTTCAGACTATTGATTTCATTATGATGGATAAAAATACATATGTCCGAGTTTGTGCATGTTTATAAGTACTCTGAATTTATTTATAAAAATTGTTTAAATAATAATTATTAATTCTTGTGAATTTGCAAAGTATCATATCAAACAGTCACTGGAAAAGCCTTCTCAGTTCATTTTTTGTTTAATTGAGCCTTAAGTTGAAAAATAAAAAATCTCTGAATTTGTTTATAAAAATTGTTCGAATAATAATCAATAATGCTTTAAAATTTTTTAAGTTTCATATCAAACAGTCACCGGAAAAGCATTCTTAGTTAATACTTCTAAAAAAAATTAAGCCTGTTCGTTTATAAATAGCCAAAATGTTAATTTTTTTTAATTGCCAAATAGCATCTTTTTTCAAGTAACAGTAATGAAACTTTTATTTCTAGCACATACCATACCAAAACTCTGGATTTCAATAAGCTAAACATTCCCAATCCTAAAAGGAACTTTTGTTCAATAATTTGTTTATAATGTAATGTTATATATTTATTTTGTTATAAAAATAAATGAAACGCCAGGGTTATTACGAGTCACGCAAAACATTAATTTATTAATATGCAACAAGAACATAGGCAAGTTGTGAGGTACAAAGTTTCGCTCTCAACAACTGCTCTCGAGGAAATTTGTCAGACGACTAACTTAGGTCAGTGCTCCCAACGCGGGCACCTTGCACTACTGCGCATGCTATGCATAAGGCGCTTCATTGACTGCCGTTCGCGCGCTTATTTGAAATGTTAAAAGATACAATTTTTTTATTTATAATTAACAATTCAGAAATTATTTTCTATTATATATAAGTGCTACGTAGATGGTTTTTAATATATTCTGAGCATTAGGTTTTCAAAAATGAAAAAAAAAGATTACATGAAATAACGTGATATTTGTTATTTTTTGAATATTCATTTTGTTTTTCAACCTAATGCTCAGAATATATTAAAAACCATCATTGTGCCACTTTCACATGTTGAAATAGAATTATCTCTAATTATTTAAATTTAAAAAATGGTATTTCCAACATTTCAAATAAGCGCGCGTACGGCAGCCAATGAAGCGTCTCATGCATCGCATGCGCAGTAGTGCAAGGTGCCCAAGTTGGGAGCACTGACTTAGGTAAGGACCTTTAAAATTTAGATAAGGCGCGTTTTTTTACGTGGTGATCCCCAGTAGGCCTAGTACACTTGTCAATTAAGCATGCGTTGTTTTTTCTTATTTTTATCATTTTATTTTATTTTTTATTTTTTTGTTTATTTATTTTTTTTCATTAATTTAGTCATTCATCATGCAAAATTCAGCTGTAAGAATTTTACAAGTAATAATTTGTTGGTTGCTCCGGTATCCATTGAGTGTGATTGCTCGAGAGACGGAGCTTTCTCAAAACACGGTGCCAAGCACCAAGGGGTGCCAATAAGGGGCAATAAGGGGTGACAAATCCAAAGTGCCACACCGCAACCGCCCCGGGTGCCAACCCATGCTACGCCGCCACTGCGCGGAAGAAAAATGAAAACTAGGTGGGTGGTGGGAGGTGTCGACAGGGAATCGAAAAAATGTTTTTTTCACAGTAATGAGCAATCGGGACGCTAACACGTTGCATGACATAATGAAAGAAAATGTTTTACCTGGCACGCATGTTATTACGGACTGTTGGAAAGGGTATTGTGGAATAGATCATATACATTATATACATTCAACGGTAAACCATTCAAAAAATTTTATAAATCCGTCAGATCGCAATATCCACGCGCAAGGGATAGAATCTCAATGGACCAAAGTAAAGCGTGATATGCGAAGGCGGATTGGTAGAATGGCAGTTTCTAGAACTGACGATTATTTAATAGAGTATATTTGGAGGAGCATGCATGGTTCAGTTGAAGAACTTTTTATAGATTTTACTAAAGCCCTTTTCAATTTTTACCCACATTGAATGTTGCATGTAAGGTGAATTTTGCATGATGAATGACTTAACTAATAAAAAAAATAATAAAAAAATAAAATAAAATGATAAAAATAAAAAAAAACGCATGCTTAATTGACAAGTGGACTAGGCCTACTGGGGATCACCACGTAAAAAAAACGCCCCTCAGTCTCGACCTCCATGGTGGTGTGGAACAGAGCCATCTAAATTTTAAAGGTACTATCATTTATTTATTCATTCAATTCATTATTTCATTATTTATTCAATTATTCATTTATTCATTCAATTAGTTATTCAATTATTTATCTATTTCATTATTGAACCATTTAATTATTCATTTAATTATTCAATTATTCATTCAATTATTTATTTAATTATTCATTCATTTATTCATTCAATTATTTGTTACGCAGAAAAATACTGGTAGATGTTTTTAAAAAGCAACCGAATTTTTTATTAGACAATTCGGTATTTCTTTATTAATTTGATATTAGATACAAGCGTATATTCGTAGAGGAAGATTAGAACTGACGAAGGGCCACACGCCCGGTCCTACTTATACTCTAGCATTAGTATGTGGGCTTGCCTAAAAAGGAAAGGCAAAGTAGATGTGGGACAATAATATAGGTCCAAGTCCAAATGCGTAACACTCCCCTTTTTAGACAAGGTTTAGTCCTCTAAACCTATTTTAAATTTTCTAGGCTTAATCGGTTCCATTGAGTTCATTGAAGGTTGAGTAGAGGTAGTATAAGTTACAATTTGTGGGGTAATCTGGTTCTTAGTTTTAACGTAGAATAAACAAAGTTTTGTAGGGAATAATGCTCTAATCAATTCAGAAATGCCACATTTGTTTAGTGCCCATAAGAGCAATAATGACAACGAGAAGTATGCTACATATTTAAGCCAATCTAAACCAGTTTCTACCCATGTTTTCATACGCCGATGATTAGCTATATTTTTCAACGTATTTTCGGTGTCGTCTAAGCTTAAACGGGCTTGTTTAAGTTCATCGTTATTTATCTGTTTGGGGAGTTGAATCAACTTCTGTTCTAGCTTTTTTAAGTCCTGTTCGTCGTAATTAATATCGTAAGTTACATTAAACCAATAGGTTTGCTTTTCTTCTAAATATTTAGGTAGGTCTATCTGGTCATAATTATTATATAATTTATAATTATTGCCTGTTATTTTAACAGGATTGATTATTTCTACAACCGTTAAATTGTTGTCGCAACTTATATCTAGATTTGTTTTAACAAGAGGGATTATAATATATCCATTGGAAATAGGTATGAATGTTTCCTTATGCAGTAAATACGGAGACTGATTACAATTTAAATCAGCGTATCTTTTGAAGAGGCTTGCTTCGCAGGTTTTACTATCCGTTATTTTAAGATTCGGCTGGTTTCGTTTGCAAATCAGGTAACTCGTTATTGTTTTACAATTTTCAGTCGTCTGTCTGTCTGTGGAAACGTATGTGTCTCTGAATTTAATTACTAATTCAAGGTCAGGTATAATAGACAAGTAAAGGTTACCCTTCTTTTGAGGAATAGGAGTGATTTTTTGTAAAGATCCTTCTTCCTTTTCTAAAACGGGTATGTCTAAAATATACGTGAAAAGTCCTTGAACTATCGCTACGGAGAGTGAACTGATGTCGAGGATGTGCTGATAGTTTTCTTCTGTATTATCAAAGTGATAACGAGTTCTATGATGATCTTCGAACTCCTGTAATGTATTTTTCAAAATCGCAGGTGTTAAAATTTGCGGGTGTGCTATCCCGTATTTGCCATCATTGATAGCATCAATAACAGTATTAATATCCTCATTCATCTCGTCTATTAAGAGTGTGATCAGTATGAGTTTAGTATTAACAAAATTTTCCTTAGTATTATTATTTACTGTTTGTCCTAATTTATGTGCTAAACCAAGTTCCTTTCCAATTTCTTGCTTTATTGATGAATATTCTGTTGATGAAGAATCTGATATTAGTTTAAGAATCTTTGTATGGTTTGACAGTACTGAAGCTATATTTTTATTGTCGGAGTATGATCTATCGAATTCTGAATTTATTTGGGACAAGTCGGATTTGGATAGTGTTCCAAATAAGGTTTTAGAGATGTCGCCGATGAAATGAGCTAAACCCCTTTTTTGGCTTTGTTTTCCGAGCAGTTTGTGAAGGATTGTTATTTTAGAAGTCAATCGGTTATATCTCCCTTTAATCAACCTTAATTCTTCTTTTGGTGCACATGAAGTTCCGCAAGCTCATTCTGCTGCCATTCGGGTGTGTTATATTGCTTCTAACCTTTGTTCCGTCGTGGTTAAGTTTATACCTATTATTAATCTCCATTCTTCATGGAAGAGATGTACCTTTTTTATCTCCTCGACATACACGTTTCCCTTAAGTTCTTCTAATACATAGTCTGCTCTACTCGAGATTATTATCGCGCAGATTAGTGTTAACACCTTCATCTGAAAAATAAGGCATTATTTGGTCAATATGTATTCGGATTATTTTTTCTTTTTCCCTTAATCTAATATTGTTGTTATCTATTAGATCTATTACTTCATATGGACCTTTCCAACTAGGGTCTAGTTTATTGTCTTTAGTATTATTTTTAATTTTTACTTTATCGCCTGATTTGTAAATCGGATGTGCTCTTACTATTCCTTCGCCTAATCGCTTTTTAGTCTTTTCTTGTTCTAATTCTATTCTCTCCTTCATTTTCGTAATATTACGGTTGTGTTGTAGTTTCCATTTTTTAATCAAGTCTTGATATGTGAGATTAATTGATGGGGCTATTGTAGATGGGATTCTCTACCAAACGTAGCTTCGAAGGGTGTTGTTCCTAAAGTTGTGTTTTTCATGGTATTTATTGCCAAACTAATAAATTTAAGTTATCATCCCATTCGTTATTATTTTCGGCCATTGAGGTTTTAATTATGTTTTTTAAAGTAGAGTGCATTCTCTCAATGTTACCGTTTGATAGAGGGTGAAAGGCTGTTGTTTTTACATGCTGAATTCTAAGTGCTTCTTCGAATTTCTGCATTAGTTCAGATAAGAAGTTTTGTCCTTGATCGGATAAAATAGTCTTAGGTGCACCAAAGATATAGATATAGTGTTCCAGTAATCCGTCAATGATTGAACTTAATGTTTCGTTCTGCAAAAGCAGTAGGGCAGTATACCTTGTTAATCTATCTTGGATACTTAGTATGTATTTATTACCTTTCTGGGTTTCTGGTAAAGGTCCAAAGATGTCTAAGGCAATTTCATCATTGGGATTTGTTGGGATGTCGGGTAAGACGCTGGATGCGTACATTTGCTGGAAAGCACATTTGAAGGAAACATGTAGACGCTATCAAAGTAATCTGCAAATGAATTCACAATATCAGTGGGTGATGCATACTCAATTCCTGCATATCGCATAATGCATGGAATTCTGGATTCACGCCGTAAGTTATTCACATATCTCCAAAAAGCGTTGGAAAGATATTTATACTATGCTCAATAGAGTCGTTATAATTGTTATGAGCAATTCCTATGCGTTTTTCAAGCTTTTTCGAAGTGATTCAAACTGGATTAGATAATAGTTATTGAGTTTATTAGAATATTCAGACCTATACTTATCTTTTAGACGAATATCACTAATAATATCTTTCGTGAACTAAGGCGGATATTGCCTATTTTGATTATAACCTACAAATTTTGGGGTTGATTTGTTTATTGCAGAGTACAGTTGATCGTAGAATAGGTTGCAGGCATCATTAATATTATTAATGTTTTCCAGGATGGACCAATCAGTATCGTAAAAAAGACAAACAATTCATTCCAATTGCACCGTTTCCAGTTATAGCGCAACGATAGACTGTTATCAACTATGTTTATTCGAATATTGCTAGATTTCGGATCTAGCAACAAGTTCAGAATAGGATGATATGCATCTTCAGGAAAAATGGGGAGGAGACATCTACTTATCAAAGTATTAACATTAGAGAATACTAGGTCCAAATATTTATTATTGTAATTCACAATAGAATTTATTTGCTTTAGTTCCAATGCTTGCATAAATGTGTTAATCAGAACAGATTTATAATCAAAAGTGTTAAATTCACAGAAATTTTTGAAGTGAGGAACATTAAAGTCACCAAGGATAATTAGTTTTTGTCCCCAAATATCCTGAAGAGCCATTATTGAATTTAAAAGATCTTCGAACAGGTCTAAAGTTAGCCCTGGAGGTATATATAAAACTATAAATGCTAGTGTCATATTATTTACACGCACTTTTACTCCAACAATATTGACTGAAGGTACTGTTCTAGATATAGAGGAGACATCCAAAATCAAGCATGGATATCTTACATTTATAGCAATAAGAGCACCGCCACCTAATCTATCTATACGATCATCCCTAAATATATGATACAAATTGGTGTTAAAAAATTCAGATGATAATACATCAGGTTTGAGTCAAGTTTCCGGCAGAATAAAGATATCATATTTGAAAATATCCATAGATTTAATTAAGTCATTGAACTTCGTATTTACACCTCTAGAGTTTTGGTAGTAAGCAATTATCTTGTAGGTTTCACCGGATTGAAGACTATCGTTGGGGTTCCGTTTCTGTAAATTATCCGAAGGTTGCTTTCTTCTTTGGATAGGCGCTCGTCGAGCTTCTTGCGTAGATCCTTGTATTGCTGCTGCTAAATAAGAGTACGATCCAAAGACAGCTTCACGTTCGGGAGTATATTTTGAGCAATCAGCCCCTTCCCTTGATCGATAAATGACCGAAGCATCTTAGTCGCGTCTTGTTGAGACTGGAAAATGATTTTGACAGGTCTCATAAATTCATGAGATTTTTTCCCCAGCCGAAAACAATTTATCTTAGTCAGATCAGCAGATGCGTTAATTAACTTGAGCATTTCTTTAATTTTTGAAATCTTAGATCTCAAAGGATCCATTCCTTGGAACTCTAGCACTTCAGGATAATAAAAAAGTATTAGATTTTTCTTACGTGTTTCACGTTGAGCGAGCTCTGTCGTGCACAGGTCAACGCAAGTGTCTGTAACGACTGATGATTCTGTTACATTGCCTGAATCAAGAGATTGAATGGTAGTTTCAATAGTCTCAACTCGATCCTCTATCCTCTCAACACGTGTTTTAACATTCTGTAGCTTTGTGCTCGTATTTTCAACTTTGGTCATGAGATTGTTCACTGACAACTGTACGAGATTGAAATCATGTTTCATCTCAGCTCTATGTTTATCCAAGGCAGGGGCTAGTCGACTGTCAAGAGCACGGCAGATAATATTCTGAAGTTCGGACGTATTTAAGGTAACTTGACGATGTTCTTCCGCAGGAGATGATGACCTAGATCCACAGCATTTATTGAAGGAGCCATCTGCATTCTGACGTAACTTACTAGCACACCCAGGGTGGAAACGAGCCTAACAGCCAGTGCATTGAACAGGATCACAGTCTCCAAGAGGTTTCTTACATTTTCCATGTTGATATCGGCCGTAAGTAAGAAAATATACGCAGGCTGGAATTTTCCAGCCTTGAGAAACGACCTTTTCTTACTCGTCGGCTCTCCATCAATTTCCTGAATTCCGCGTTTATTTCCGACTTCTCTTTCTCTTTTCTACCAACATCTTTTATCTGCCCTCTCACTCCCTCCCCTTAACATTCCTATTCAACTCGGCCTGACAGAAATTCGCTTTTCCATCTTCAAACTCGGTCATCAGGCCCAAACCGGTTTTTACTCTTCTCAACTCTCCCCTCTCTCACGTCCGCCTCGGCACTCTACTCGTCCTCTCCGCTTTTCCTCAAGCCACCATCCCCTCGCCTCTCTCCCCTCACCTTGTTACTCTCTCAACTTGGTAAACTCGGCTTGGCTCGAGTCAATTTTCCAACAGACTACTCCTCTACTCTTCTCAACTTTCCTCTCTCTCTCTATCCCTCTGACTCTCATGCTCGCTCCCGCTTTACTCTACTCTCACTTTCGATATTATAGATTCTTCTGATTTTGATTATCTTTTTAAATAAGAGGGCCCGCTTATTTTTAAATATAAATCAGGGAAGAAGGATATATAAATAATCGAGTTTTAAGATATTTTTATTCAATCTGTAATTTGTAAGCTATTTAGCCAAATCCTTCCGTTTTTCTAATGTGTACCGAGAATAATGATATTAAAGTATTTTAAGGGATTTGAGTAGGATTATTATTCTTTCATAATATAACTATTAAAATAAATTCATTTATTTTTCATATGCCACACACTCAAACCCCTTAAAGTAACTAACTATTGGAATAATAATATAGGGACCTCGGACTAGCCGAATAACTTTAAGAAATCACTACGAAACTTTTATATATATAATTTAGCCAAGATAATGATATGTACGGGTAATGTGTAAATATATATATATATATATATATATATATATATACTCAAAAATTCGTTTGAACCTTTTCAAAAATACAATTTACCAAATTTCGGAATAGTTTCAACGCAAGTAGGAGCGCCTATCTGAAATGAATATTTCTCAATTTTCAAATTTTAAATAAAGTTAAAATTCGATTTTTAAGTTTATAATAAAGAATTTGGAAATGGAAAACGAAAACAGGCGAAATCAAGCCACGGCGCGTGAACGGCAAGGTAGTGGACACGGGGGATTTTCCCACCACGCGAGTCCCCTCTTGTCGCACGGACCCAGCCAATCAGCGGCCGGGATCGCTCTTCTCGCGTCAGTCGCTACGGTACGAACGACGGCCTGCGAGCCGAGTGAAGCAGTTAGTCCCCGAAATTGAAAAGTGACAGGTCGAGAAGCGCTCGCCTGTCAGCATTGTCACGGTTCCGGAAACTAAGCGTGACCATCGAGTCACGCACCCCTGTGCTTATATCATCAGAAGTTTTAAAAGAAAATAAATAATTTGTGTTCTCGCGAATCTCGATTCAGTTCTTTCGTTTGACCTTCCTCAATCCTGGCCCATTTATTTTCGTTCGTGACCGGCTAGGAAATAAGCGGACCATCGGATGCAGAGCTCCTGATCGACTTCGGACAGACGTCCATCTCAACAATAGACCAGTGAATCTACGTATACGGGCGATCGTCTAAGTATCATTTTCTTCGTTTTTCTTCTGTCTCTCTTCTTGCCTCTTGTCTTTCTTTTTGATTTTCTTGAAATTGTATTGTGGCCCATTGCCAGTGATTGTGTAGGTAATATTTCTATTGTGGCCCATTGCCGAAAATCTCGTGTGCTAAATGCTAAATTATCGTGGCCTATTGACGATTCATTAAGTCTCCCTACGCGAATAGCGGAGCACGGTGTCCGCGACTCGCCGACCTTAGACCTACATAGTCGGTAGTCCACACCACTGATTGATCACGACGGGTCGAGGGTCTAACTACCCTTGGCGGTGATCGTAGCCGCGACAAGTCGGAGGTTTAATTACTTATGGCGGTGGTTACTCGTCACGACGTGTCGGAGGTTTAATTACCTCTGGCGGTGACCCTTATCTAAGGTCGCTACATATCTCGCGTCAACTCTTATCGGAAATTTTAGCGAAATTCTTTTAGGATTGATCGGTACCTATTTTTCCGATCTCGCTGTAAATCAAAGGCAACGTCATCGGGACGTACCATTCGGACGCGACCGATTCCCTGTCAACTCTTATCGGAAATTTTAGCGAAACTATTTTAGGATTGATCGGTACCCATTTTTCCGATTTCTTGGTAAATCGAAGGCAACTCCATCGGGACGTACCATTCGGACGCGACCGGTCCTCTGTCAACTCTTACCGGAAATTTTAGCGAAATTATTTCAGGATTGATCGATACCCATTTTTCCGATTTCGCTGTAAATCGAAGGCAACGCCATCGGGACGTACCATTCGGACGCGACCGGTCCCCTGTCCATTCTCATCGGGAATTTCGGAGGAATTATTTTCAGGGATTGATGGTTTACCCATCTCTCCGATTTTTCTTTAAATCTAGGGAGACTGATTCTTCCCGATTGTTTTTCGATGACTCGGAAGCATCGGGGCAACCCGCGTAAGCATCCGGGAAGGAACTTCCGGATTCAGGCGCACCTCGCTGCCGAGGCTCTTCGTCAGGCCACAGAAGAAGTTCGAGCACGAATTCCCGTACTCGTTCCTGATATCCACGCACCGGCACACACGACTACTCCGGCCCCTTTAGCCTGTCCCCCCGAAGTTCCCGCGTTCTTGCCGGTTTTCGCTCCTCTCTCACCGCCCCGTAGACGACCTAGTGCCCGCATCCACGTGGTGGCACTATTGTTTTCGCCAAACCGCCCTCTACCTACTCCGACCGAACTAGAAGAATCGCTCACAACTCCTCATACCGACAATTGTGTATTCATCCCTACCGGTAGCTCACCGGAAAGCTTCTCGCCGTCCCTTTATATCAAGGGCGATAGAGCCCGACGCCACCTTTTCTCACCCTAGGTTGCCAGGCTACCGCCCTGTTACTCAAAAGGGATATTCATTTCTCTCACCCCCCCCCTCACTACTTCCCACTCCCCCCCCCCCCCCATCATTGCTTCTCACCCCAGCTACGACCTGGGAAGATAACAATGTGCGCAGTTAGTGTCGATGGTATTTAGTAAATTGAGAGCCATTTTCCAGGAATAATCGAATATTTTGATTTTCGAAATAACTCTAGCCAGCAATTTACATTCACAAAAATATAGGACAGTCATAAGCACCGTTCACAGAAGTTCAAGGCACATTCCTACAGCAATCAAACGCAGCCCAAACAATTCGTAGCCATAGGCCCTGGACAAAACCACTAGCAAAGATTTAGGTTAGGATGACACGCGAGTACAGTTTTTTAGTAAGATCAGAGACAAAAAATGCATTCAAGCAAAAGCAGCATGTTCAAAGCGAAGCGAACAGAAACAAGCAACTAAAAAACACCTCAATGCACTCCACGATCACATTATACGATCAAAAAACTCCGGCAAACACGGAGCAGTTCGACACACGTCTCAAGGAGTTATCTCAAGCAGTTATATGTAAACGCTCCCCTAGTGTGGTCGAGAAACGAAGGAATCGATGAAGAATCAACGAAGAATCAGCTGGACTCAGGCGGAATCAACAGAAATCAGTCGTACTGATGCAACTCAATGCGCGCAACTGTCAGAATGATCCCTGTGCGATCTTCTGAGTTTGGATTCGATTTTTTCCTTTTCTTACGTTCAGAATCAAACCGGATTATACTTCATGTGTGGAATCACAGGAATCGTGATCTAATTGACTGAATAATTATGCTCACGTAGAATCGATTCTAGAGTGGACGGCCCCTCGTTACGGCGTTTCTCAGAAGAAAAACTTTTTCTGGCTCTCTAATATTACGAAAGGGAAATAGGATTCTTAATACAAATTTTAACTTATTAGGGCGAATAAAATATCGTTGAAGTCGCCAAAAATCGTAGAGTTTGAATATAATATTTCTAAATTACTAATTGCATAATTAAGAAAATTCATATCTCGTATCCCTTCTACAAAAAAAATGATTGGATCCTATTGCGAACGCTTGAAAAAAAATGTCAATCGTTCCCAATTGTTTTTCTTAATCGGGTCGCACCGATTCGGAACGATTGAGGCCGGGTATCGTTGCCTATCGTTTTCAGTCGGGACTCGAGATGAAGTAAATCTGCCATTATGTTGGTGGCAGCACATTGATCTCGCGGAAATTATTTGAAAAAGTTTATTCACTTTTTTTCACACCTCTGTAAAAGATAACTTTTAAAAAGATGTAAAATTGTTGAATAAATTCCCTCGCGATCAAGGAGCAGTCATCAACATATTTTCAAATAACTTATTTTGTAGTAATTTTCATTATAGTATCATATTATTTGTCATTAAATGTTAATTTGTTTAATCTGGTTGCGGCTTTTTTTTTAATGTGATACCTAAGTATAATAATTAAACAGGTTATTAGAAGTTTTTTTTCAAATAAATTTACTATATTATTTCATTTTTAATTTGAAATTTAGGTTGCAAATTATATAAAAACCCCCATCATCGGTGTAACGGGGTACCCGGGTATCCACCTCCCTTTTTTCAATTTTTTTAATTCTCAAGAAAAGAACTAACGTGCGGCTCATTAAGGATCTATTGTAGCTGCTTGCCAAATAGTTCTGTAGCACAGAACATCCCAAGTAATATTTCCCATCCCGTAATAATAATTTTAAAAAACCCCTAAGACCACCCCTACCACCTTTACCTGAAAAAATCCGAAGACCTTCTACATAAAACAATTTAAAAAATTAAAAAATTTGAAATGATCACCCAAATCACCTTCAGAAACCCCCAGCTTATATTTCCAACCCCATTATAATATTCAACAACCCCCTAAGACCATCACTACTACTTTCACCTTAGCAAATCCCAAAAGCCTCTGCGTAAGACACTCAAATAAACAAAAAAATTTAATAATTACCCCAGTAAACTTCAGAAAACTACAAGTTATATTCTCAACCCTATGCTAATATTCAACAACCCCCTAAGACCACCCGTTCCACTTTTGCCCTAATAAATCCGAAGAGCATCCACGTAAAACACTCAACAAATTTCAAAATTTTGAATAATCACACAAGTTACCTTCAGAAAACTTCGAACTATATTTCTAACCCCATTATAATATTCAATAACCCCCTAAGACCACCCCTTCCACTTTTAATTCGATAAATCCTAAATGTCTCCACGTAAAACACTAAAAAAATATTAACAAAATTTGTAATGATCATCCAAGTCACCTTCAGAAAACCATAAATTATATTTCCAACCCCATAATAATACTAAACAGCCCCTGAAACCACCACCACCACTTTTACCTGAACAAATCCGAAGACCCTCCTTGCAAAAGACTAAACAAATTCAAAAGATCACTGAATTCAACTTCTAAAAACACCAAATTATATTTTCAACTGCACGCATTTTTAGTCGGTTTTTAGGGTTAGGTTTGCGATCGACGTCTCTATGCACTTACCCGATTGGAAACGATTCAAACGCTTGTCCCGATTGGGAATGATTGAGAACGATGAACAAAATTTGTCCCTATTATTACCAATTCAAAACGATTCACCTGGTAATCGATCTCAATCGGGTCCAATCATTTTTTTCTAGAAGGGATTTTATGTATCATCACGTACAAAGGACAGGGTCAATTTATTTCAATATTATCCTGGAAACGGCGATACCACGCTGAAAACACCAGTTCCCGTTAGATCACTGAAGTTAAGCAGTGTTGGGCGCGGTTAGTACTTGGATGGGTGACCGTTCGGGAATACTGCGTGTTGTTGACCCGTCGTGGGTGTGGTGGACCCACACTGGTAGTATTTATCCACCTAGAAACACTACCCGAATCGGGTAGTGAGGCAATGAACTTTCGAGTTCGAAATGCTAATCAATTTTTTTATTTTATTATCCTGGAAAAAGTAGGAGGAGCACCCATTAGTCGGATAGGTAATGTATTTTGACCACTGGCGCAGTACAGTCAGCGAAGGAAGAGGGCCCTTTGACTAGCAGGTAAAACTCTGACCACTGGCGCAGTTCGAGTGCACCGACGAAAATGATTCTTTCAGGCTTATTTCAATCTGCGTGCCAAAGAGTCTAGACGTAATAAATTGTCTACTACATAGTGGGGACCGTGGAGACACGTATATTGTTTTATTACGGTACTTTTTCGAGCATGCGGAAAAAGGACACTCGTCTATTTTCGTACTTAATGTAACGGATTTGCTTAGGTATAATATTTAAAATACCCTATGCTATACTTTAATATGTAATAAATTTTTTTTAAATTTTTTAAGAAAAATTTTAGAAACACAATATCATCAAGTCAATCTGTGCAAAAATTATATTTTTGAACAAAAAGGCTCAGAAACATTATGAATCCAAAAAGCAGTTATTTTGAAGAAACATATTCGAAAAGTTCAAAATATGCAAAAAGAATTGCATAGAAAGGCCTCAAAATATGTTTCCAAACAACGTTTTGATCGGCTCGTTAACTACTGGAAATTATTTACAGATAGTTTCAGCACAGATATGAAACCTTTTTTATTATATTTATTTAAAATATTCAAATGGACAACGCCATCTATCTCTTATTTACAATTTACACAAACACACACCAAAACGAGCCTTTGTCTCGTCAGACTTTTTGAAACCGTGGCACAATTAACACTCGTTTTAACCTTCGTCGTACTTGGATAATAAAAGTTCAGTCTATTGGCAAATCGGTTTATTTTTGTTCGTCTACAGTCTGCACACTGCCCCGCACTATCAAGTTATGGGGCATGGGCTACAGTGGACGCAATTGACGAATAATCTGCTTTCCAAAAGTATAACCTAGTAAGTAACATTTCCGATAGAGGTCATTTTCTCGTGCATAAATGCTGGAAAATAGCCTTTGCGACAAGTATGACTTACTAGGTTATACTTTTGGACAGTAGTAATAACCAGACGGGGGGCCTAGCCAAGTTTTAGTCCTCTCTCTCTTCCCCCACCAGTCGAGTGAGGGACCTGACCTTAGAGGAGTAGGGATAGTTCAGAAAGGAGGCAATTACCTTAAAATTTGAAACCATCAATAAACCCAGGCGGAAATATTATATATAGTTTATATATAGTGTTAAGTGTTGTATATAATATTCATTTGTTTGATACTTTTGTTATGTAAAACAAATGAATATTATATATAATACTTTACACTATATATAAACTATATATAATATTTCCGCCTGGGAATATTATCATAGTAACTTCTTCTTATAATCGAGTAGCCAGTAACACTTCTGTATGCACTAAAAGTGCGACGCAGTAACTTTGGCTTGAGAATTCCGCAAAAGTCCCCTGATTATGAATATCAAGGTTACTTTTTCGAAACCTGATGCAACAATTTTCAAAAAAATTAGATTATTTTTTAGGATAAGAATTTTCTAAAATTATTTTCGGAAAGTTCATGGCAAAACAAAACTTTTATGTCGTAACAAATTTTTTATATAATGCCCCGTTTTCAAGTGAGAGCGTTATGAGCAATTCAATTTGTACCAAAATAGTTGACGTATTTGCGGCTGCATATCTCGGCAACTATTGGACTGAAAATTTTCGAAACAAATGTAAATAATTTTTCAGGGCACTTGCTTTGCGAGGAGAAAAGAACATTTTCCGACGGAGCACAAACTTTTGTTAATATATAAATGTTAAAACTGGTCCTTTTTCAACAACCAAGTGTGTAATTTTTTTAACTTCTTTCGTTTTCAAACGTGTTTTCAAAATTATAGATGTAAAACAAAAACTTTGTCTTCAATTGATTTTATTCTAATTCAAATCAGTTGCTGACGATGGCCTTATAAACAATGAATTGCAAAATAATCTTTGGTCTGTCCCAGCTGCAATTTTACAGTTAAGATTTTAGATTTCTTTTAGTTATATATCTGGTAGCTTCCTTCTAATCTTTCTCTTTGTCACCACTCTGAAAACATCGTTCTTTTGTCAATAACAATTGTTATCAACAAAATCATGGATTTACCGAATCTCATCTCTTTATCTGCATACAAATCAATCTAGTTTAAAAGTGATTCATATAAATCCCAGAAACTGAAAAATTATATATTTTGTTATATTATATATTATTATTTTGTATTTAATTGTTTATAAGGCCGTAATTAACGAATTCTTTGAATCAGAAGAAAATCTATAAGGCAAAGTTGTTGTTTTATATCAAATTTTAAAAACAAGTTTAAAAACAAAAGCTATATCAAATATTCATATTTGGGCATAAAAATTGTTATTAGCAAAGAACGATTGACATTTCTGCAAAGTAATACAAGTATTATTTTTTTTTAAACGCGCCAGCATCAAAAGTATAAAATACTACAGTCGAGAACGCTGCCACTCCCAAGCCTTTGAAAAATGCGAAGGGAAAATTAAGGAAATGAGAGGTGAAGGAAAATGAGTGAAGCGACGAGTGGAGAGGGAAAGAAGGAACGGACGGCGAGAACGCAAGTCAGTCAGGCCCCCCGTCGATTTCGACCATAGGACGCAAGTCACCGGCAGCAGTTTGAGGCACCTGTGCAAATCGGTCGTTCGGATTTCTCTTTCACGCCTCGTCAGTCGTCACAATATAGTGACAGGTATTTCAAGTCTGTGCAGTGATTTTTCTCATCTAATTTTTCATATGCACGTTAGTATGCATCGTGTTTTCGCTGTGAGTGGAAGTCTCTGCCGCGCATCGAAACGTGGTCGCGAGTGGTACTTTCTCACTTGCTAACTGCGTCACAGACGAAGCGGAAAGGAGTCGACACAAGCATCGCCACAAGCCAGTTTTCACAGTTCAATGCGGATCGAGCTTCTAGCCAAAGAAAATCATGAAACTTGGAAAGTCTAGGTAGAGGCTCTTCTGACAAAAATGGCACATGGCCGTACGTTTCCTGTGAAATCGCTAAACCGAATGCCGCAGGAGATGAACGTAACAATTGGAAAAAGGAAGATCGAATGGCCAAATCCGATCTTATTCTCTCAATTAGTTCATCACAGTTCAAACACATCCGAAATTGCGAAACAGCGCGCGAAGTATGGACAAAACTCGACTCCATATATATGCGTCGCAAGGGCCTACTAGAAAAGCTACGCTCCTGGAGCAACTTTTGTTTCAAAAAATGCGCGATGATGATGTGCGAGATTACTTATCGCGTTTCATGAACATTATTGACAATTTGCAACAAATAAATGTTAAAATTAATGGCGAGTTACTGACAATTATGTTGCTACATAGTTTGCCAAGCAGTTACGATAATTTCTGCTGTGCTGTGAAATCACATAACGCCTTACCCGACGTCGAGCGGCTCATGGGAAAAATAATAGAAGAAAGCTTTACCAGAGAGCATAAAAGTGAAGACAACGGCGCCATGTTTGTAAAGCAGAAACAAGGAAACTCAACGAAGTCACACGGAGATTCATTCCAGAATGGCCGTCAAGATAGACAGGGCACTGATCCCACTACGAAAGAAAATATCAAGTGCAACTTCTGTGGAAAGAAAGGCCGCCGTGCATCCACATGCTACAAAAAGAAGAAAAAGGGAGGAGATCGAGCCAATTCCGTCGACGACGCATTTTTCGCGAGTGAAATTTCAAAGTTTTCAGAAGATTTATCATTCAATGTTACGATTGATTAGAAATGGTGCGTTGACAGTGGGTGTACCTCACACCTGTGCAAAGACGATCATCTGTTCACGAACCCACACAAAGTTAATAGCGGAGTGAAGTTAGCAAGCAACCCAGTAAGAAGGCTTGCATTGATCGGGATTAAAAAATTTAAATCACTTCAATACCTGATTTTTCCGGTCGTCTCCTAAACCGTCGGGGAAATAGGTATGAGAAAAAATCAATCTCCTTCAATGCAGCTTGAAAAATTTAACAAAACAGTACTGAAAGGAATTTAAAAATACGAAAATCCGTAGTCAAGATCAATAAAATTGAATGCCTGCCAATGAACGTCGAAAATTGCACAGAACGGTACTGAAGAGGATTGAAAAGTACGAAATAATTATTTATTTATTACTCAATAAAATATATACATTGAACAGGAACCATCTTTTACAATCTTTGATCAGTTAAAAATTAATGTGATTATCATTACAATCCTTAGAATTATTAATTTTAACCACCTTTTTCACTTTATTTATAGCTTATACCTTCAAAAAGTATAATATATTTATTTATAATTTTTTTTATTCAAAATGGATTTAAAATATTTTTAAACAGATATTTTCTGAAGGTATCAGTGAAAATTAAATCCATTTAAAATATATTCTACATTTTGGAATTCGAAACAATATCAGAAAGATTTATTCTGAAGGTATTAGAGGGAATTAAATAAATTAAAAATAAATTCTACTTTGCGGAATTAAAACAATTCAGTATACATATTTTCTGAGAGGAATGGAAGGAATTAAATAAATTTGAAATATATCCTACTTTACGAAATTGAAAACAGTTAATTATAGATATTTTTCGAAGGTACTGTAAGGAATTAAATAAATGTAAATTTTGTCCTGTTTCTTGAACACAAAATAATTCCGAGAGTCGTTGTTGTCGCTATGGGAACTGCAGGGAATTAAATTTTTAGAAAAAGTATTACTCTCTTGCGGATTGTAGGTCTTTGGAAGAATCAGGTTTTACATAAGATAGAAAAATGTTCATTTTGTCGCTGAAATCGGAATTTCACAATTCTTTTCAATTCAAGCCTTCTTACTGGGAATAAAACTGCCGCTGTCACAGCAAAAGGAGACGTCCGCGTAGTGGCGTCAGATGGCAAGCAGGATAAAAAGTTTTTGCTGCAAAATACACTCCACGTGCCGACTTTGCGTACTAATCTTCTATCGGTTGTCAAAATTCTGGACAACGGGTATTCCGTCGTTTTCACCGAAAATCAACTGACAGTAAAAGACAAAAACGGGAGTGTAAGACTCGTCGCAAAACGTGAAGGTGACTTGTTTCTTGCGGACACAAAACCCAATGTCGCGTGTGCTGTGTCTAGTGAAAAAGACGACGCCATTGAGTGGCATACACGACTAGAACACCTAAATCGAAAGGATATGAATCTGATGAAGCAAAAGAAGGCAGTCACAGGTTTCGATTTTTGCGTCGATGCAGGTTGCCCGCCGTGTGACACGTGTGCAGAAGGCAAGATTACCCGCGCTCCCTTGCAAAAAGGAAGCCAAGGAACATCATCTCTCCTCGAAGTTGTCCACACGGATCTATGTGGCCCGATGAGAATGGACTCAATAGGCGGAGTTCGATACCTGCTAACTTTCACGGACGACTAGAGCTGCTGGACAGAATTTTACGTACTTCGCAACAAATCTGAGGTGACTACAAAGTTTATTGAATACAAAAACCTGCACGTTGTATGTTCATTGATTCCGGGTTACCTACATCTTTCTGGGGAGAGGCCGTCGCAACTGCGTGCTGCATACGGAATAGATGTATCACTAAAGCGCTTGGCGCCGAAAAACCGCACAAAAGATGGATAGGTAACCGCCCTGATTCAAGGCACTTTAGAGGATTCGAAATTAAGGTATATTGTCTAGATAAACGTCCTAACAAGGATAAACTAAAACCACGAGGAATCCAAGGAATTTTTGTTGGCTACGCCACTAATGCGAAAGCTTATCGGATTTGGATACCGTCCGAAAGAAAAATTCACATATCTCGTGATGTTCGATTCATGAATGAAAATTTGAAGAATACTCAAGAGAATATTTCAGAAATCACTCAAGAAAACGTTGCAACCACACGTGACATAGATTTCTTCTTGGATCGTCAAATGGATCAGATCGCTGTTGACGATGTGCTCATTGTTGCTGAACCTCCTGTGGACGTAAATAACCAACAGGGAATAGACGAACCTGAAAGAAGAAGACTAGGTCGACCTCAAATCGTTAGAACTGTCAGACCAGGACATCCTTCCAAGAAGTACACCACTACAAGAATTGATGTTCCTGTTGTACCCGAAGAGGATAGGTTCCAGGAGTCTTCTGATTCCAGCGACGAAGGGTTCTACGGCTGGGAAAATTCTGATTTGGCCATGAATGTCCGCGAGATTCCATTACGGCAAGCGCTAGAGGGACCTAACAGCACTGAGTGGGATGACGCTATCTATAAAGAAATTAAGAGTCTTCAGTGGGACACCGATGCCTTAAGTCGAACGGACCTCTCTTTCTATCATGTGCGATAGACAACGAGGCGCTATCGAAACCGAAATGATGGTTTCGAAAGCTCTCTTTCTATCGTATATGGTAGACAGAGAGGATCTCATAGTTATGAAACGATAAGTACGACTTGTCGTTGGTACACCATCGGACCCTCTCTGCCCATCATATACGATAGAAAGAGAGTTTTCGAAACGATCGTTTCAACTTTGATTGCACCTCGTTATCTATCTCACATGATAGAAAGAGAGGTCCATTCGATGTAAGGCATCGGAGTCCCACCCCTTGTCTCCAACGAGACATTCGACCTAGTCGACAGACCCACAAACGAAAAGGTGATTAAAAGTCGAACAGTGCTGAGAAACAAGTACGGGCCTGATAGAGAACTGGAACGGAGAAAAGCATGCGTTGTAGCGAAAGGTTTTGCGCAGCAACCTGGTTTACATTTCTCCGAAACTTTTTCGCCTGTCGCGTGCCTCAGTTCGCTTATATTGCTCATTGCATTAGTAGCCAAGTTCGTCTTTAAAGTAACTCAGTTGGATATTGAAACGGCATATTTAAATGCAAAAATGGACACAGTGGTCTACATGGAACAACCGAATTTGTTGGACAAAATGCTTAAAAGAATAGCTCGAGAAAGCTGTGAATCTAACCTTTCTAGACGAGGCAAGGAGATGCTGGATGAAATGAACGGAACGACTTAGGTATGTAAACTCAATAAAGCCTTATATGGTTTGCGCCAAGCTGGTCGCCAGTGGCATGCAAAATTGGATTCGGTTCTGCGAGACATTGGTCTGATACCGACAAATGCTGACCCGTGTTCCTACACGGATAAAATCAAGAACACGTTCATTCTAATTTATGTAGATGACATTTTGATTTTGTCAAATAATAGAGCAAGGGAGAGTCAGATTAAACAGAGACTTTCCAGGGAATTCAAGGTTAAAGAACTTGGTGAAGCTCGGTATTGTCTACCCTGGCGGACCGAACGAACGGAACGGATACGCTACAGCGTATCCTTACAGTATCCACATCGTATCCTCTCCGTATCATGCAAGAAAAACTCATTGAAAAAGAAAGATGAACATTTCACTTGTTGAAATTCGGATTCTACGTGAAATTTTGCGTTAAAAGGTCATGGAGTAATCGCAATAGTTTTTCCTGCAACATTAAAAACTTTTAAAAAAAATAATAATTATCGATAACGTGGGCTGAAGGCGACTTCAAACGCATCGTCGACGGATAAAGCCTATGAACTGCTGCTGCTGAATGACGATGCGTTTGAAGTCGCCTTCAGCGCACGTTATCGATAAGTATTATATTTTTCAAAAGTTTTTAGTGTTGCAAGAAAAACTATTGCGATTACTCCGTGACCTTTTAACGCAAAATTTCACATAGAATCCGAATTTAAACAAGTGAAATGTTCAACTTCCTTCCAGAGAGTTAGTTGGGGCACTGATGTACGCCGCATTGGGAACACGACAAGACATTTCACACTCCGTTAGTGTGCTTGGACAGTTCAACAGCAACCTGAAGCAAGAACATTGGATAGCAGACAAACGCGTACTCCGATATCTCCAGGGAACCGCAAATCATGGTCTGAAATTTAAAATGGATGATAATGTTTTGAGAGGTTTCGTCGATGCCGACTAGGCCAATTGTACCATTGATCACCGGTCCTACACGGGTTCAGTGTTCATCTTCAGCAGAGGTGCCATATCATGGGAATCGCGAAAACAACGCACCGTGGCACTCTCATCTACCAAGGCGGAATATATGGCAATTACTGATGCCTCAAAAGAAGCTATATATCTCATCAATTTCCTCAAAGATTTGGGACATCCAGATCTTGCCAAGGCAGTCATCTTCAACGATAATCAAGGAGCTGGGAAACTTGCTGACAATCCGATACATCACTCCAGATCCAAACACATTGATGTCAAACATCACTTCACACGTCCAGTTCTGAAGGAGCATGCTGTCGATCTTGTTCATTTACCAACGGAGAAGATGGTGGTGGATGTCCTGACCAAAGGATTACGCGAACCAGGGGGGGGGGGGGATTCGTCATACAATGATACAAATGCGCTGTGTCAGTTTTGTGAAGGACGGCAGAAAATGAAACACTAGCGCGACCCCCTACATTTGAATTAGAGCTGATTAGAATCATGGGAGATTCAGTATTTTTCACCGTTTTTGTAATATTTTTGACGTTTGTGGATAATTAAAAAAGTTTGAGCTTGAATTAAGCAAGGATGAACTATTTCTAGAATTTAAAAAATATCTAGGATTAAAAAATAGACCTTACGTGCACTGGAAATGTCGGTTTTTAATTTTCAAGTAGAGTGAAATGATAAAATATAAAGATTACGTCTTCAACGTTTGAAACAAATAAACTGAATATTCTGAAATGATAATGTAAAAAATAGTTGTTCTATTTTTAATGATTTGAATGATCCTAATATATTATTACATTATAATAAAAATATACAAGAAATGATAAAAATCATAATTTTTAATATTCAGTATATTGTATTGATCGTGAAACGGCTGAAAAGATTATCAGTATTAAAGCTTTTAACTTTACTGTACATTCAGTCATTTATTTATTTTAAAAATGATTTAAAAGATAGGGATACAAATTGAATATGGAATAAAGACAGTAGGAGGGTATATAGGAGTAATAAATGCCAGGTTAATTTATTTAAATGAATATAGTTATTCAAGTATTCACTAATATACTACGGTGAAAGTATAGCAATTATTATGAAGACAGAACCTAATAATCTATTATATACAATTGAGAAAAACTACGCTTCACAAAATTTCGCGACTTTCTTCTCTGCAAAATTATGCTTTTTCAATTTAGGTTTCTTGTACTATTCTGACTGTAAGAAAATCATTATTTTACAATTTTATTTTACTTCAATACTTGAATTTATCAATAAATTAACTTAATTGTACATAAATGTCTAAAATCAGCGACAATTCAAAACTGTCATTAATGTTACTTTTACATTTTTCTTGAAGATAGTAAGGGTCTCAAAATACTTTTAAAATTGAAAAAAGGTATTAAGCTATTATTTTACACACTATCATAATATTCTAAAAGTTCGACAACAAGAAGAATATATAAAAATTTAAAAATCAATGTAGTCATGAAACCGTCAGAGTCATTCGATTATTTCAGGTTAAAGGACATCGGTGTAAATAAATCGTAATACTTACCGCTATAACCGTTCCATCGAGAGCTAAAACTTCCTTTTTGAGTCGTACCCTGATCGACAGTTCGGCGCTATACATCGATACCCCCCCTTTTCATAACACATTTATCCGTAAATAAATAAAATACAACGATAGAGTTATGATATTTCACGAGTTTTTATATGCAAAATAATAACAGAAGACGGGCAGAAAGGGCGTCGCAGAGGTGGCGCCAATGTTTCACGACTCGCCACTCTTCATAAAACTGACACGCGCCTCTAATGCAAAAGCAAAAATCGTGTCACCCCCCTGCCCGGACCAAAGCACATGGTTTTACGATCCCTGGACTTGGAATTTCTTCTGTAGTTACCTTAGAGGGCAAATTGAGGGAGGGTGTGGGGATTTGCAATTCGCGCCTTCTTATTCAAAATACTCAAATAGACAACGCCATCTATCTCTCATTTACAATTTACACAAACACACACCAACACGAGTCTTCGTCTCGTCAGTCTTTTGTAATCCGTGACACAATTAACACTCGTTTTATCCATCGTTATACTTGGATAATAAAAGTTCAGTCTATTGGCAAATCGGTTTATTTTTGTTCGTCTACATGCTGTCCCCGCGCTATCATAAATGGACTATGACTAAAACGTTAAATCGAGAATGAATTTGTCAAAATACGAATTAAATATCAAAAATGTTAATCAAGAGCCTCCTTTTAAAAAAATGCGTCAAAGGAATCGTATATATATATATACCGAAGTATACATGCGTATAATTCCACTAAGCTTCTTATGGAAACAAACATCTCTAGTTCAAATAAACACAGGTCGCCCATCGTCGATGAGATCGCCTTATGGTTACTCATGCGGTAACGCTGACAGTAACGACACTAAGCAACTTTCAAAGATAGGACTTACATTTAAAATATGACCCATATAGAAAATTTGAAGATTATTACAAATATCTGTTTAATTTCAAAAAAATATATTGACAAAAAGAAAGATCGTTTAAAAAATTATTATCTTTGTTGTTTATTTAATATTTGTCCATAACTAAAAAGCCAAAATAAAGTAAAACAATTTATAAGAAACCGCAGCTTTCTAGCAATTATCTGACAGAAGATAGTTATGAACAATAATTAATTTTTTAAACAATTATGTTTGTTAACTGGCATTAATTATTAGTTCACGAAGTGCAAAATTGACAAAACGTTATTCAAAGATAATATAAATTAAAATAAAAATAAATAATTTAAACCATTATGTTTGTTAACTTGAATCAATTATCACCTTAATCTAATTGCAAAAACGACAAAAAGTTAAATTTTTTAGGAAAAAACTGCAACTTTCTAGCATTATTCTAAGAGAATATTATTATGAATGATAAATTGCTTAAACAATTATTTCTGATAATTTTAATTGATTATTTCCTCGCTCTAACTGAAAAGATGAATAATTCCGAAAAACCGCGACTCTCTAACTCTATTGTAAGAGACAGTTGCTAAAAATATTAATAATTTGTTTAAACAATTTATTTTAACATCCAATTATGAGTATAAAATAGTATTATATGTATTATAAACAATTTATATTAAAAATAATAAATAAAAAATCATAATTAGCGCGAAAAACTGGCAAAACCCGATTTTTCACTTATGGGGTTTGTTTGGGACCCTATAAAACAGACTCGTGGGGTGATATTTAAAAAATAATTATTTATTTTTATTTTATAGCTAACTGTATAGAGAAATGTTGAGTTTCAACGCGATTGACCTAATATTGACGATTCTGAATAAAATTTGATTATCTTTGTAATACAGCATAAATAGATTTAGAAATAATAAAAGTATAGTATCTAATTTTAATGTTCCTATAATAAAATGGTGAATAAAATGTGTGATGAATTGTTTAAATATTTTATCCGGAAAACTACACCTAAATATATAATTATAGATTTTACAAAATAGTAAAAATCATGATAAGTAATAATCTGTAAAGAAAAAGTTATTACATTTGTGATATAGCATGAAAAGGTTTAGAAATAATAAAAGGAGTATCTAATTTTAATGTTCCTATGTTAAAACGTTGAAAATAATGTATGATAAATGATCAGAGATGATAATAAGCAGTTGTAACAATTTGTTTTGTAATTGAGGAATAAGCAACTTGCGAAGCAGGTTTTTCAATGTTTAATTATTGAAAAGACGAGTCCTTTGTAGGAGAGTGTACAGGCGAGAGTACTAACGTTGAGAAGCGCTTGAATCTGCTAACAATAGATTCGTAGACGGCGTCGCGTGCTTCCTTACAAGATGGATATTTTCGCCAATTTGAATGAATTGGTCTGAAAATTTCTAGAAATTTTCCTTTAATAGTGAGGAACAAATTTCTCACTGGAAGTTGTTTCAAATTTAAAGTTCACTCCGTACTTTTCTTCACCGAACGTAAAAAAGCGTTCTTACCGTCAGGTCTCCATTTGCAACTAATTATTATCAAACAATTGGCATTTTTAACTTTTTATTTTATTTTGTAGGCATCGCTTGGGTATAATGCGTATGCATACCAAATTTCGAACAGTTTCAATAAAATTTGTCGAGTGGAGACGATTTATGTTTGAAAAAATAAGCAAATTCGGCGGACTTTTTCATCCCTTTTTCAATTTTAATATTAAAAATATACATCGAAAAGAAAAATGTTAAATAGAAAAAAGTTCCGTCTTTTTATTCTTTATAAGCTCTTTTTTTAACTTTAAAATTCGGATATCACAAGACGTTTGGAAGATTCTTTTTCGCGTTTTCGAGCGCTCGTGCCCTTATTGCATCCGTATCCTGAATTCTAAATAAAAAATTAAAGGTTCAAAAAGTGAAAAAATAGCAGCATTTTTTCATTATCTGCAGATTACAGTTTCCATTTTAGTCTAGACGTTGGGGGGGGGGGGGGGGGGCATTTTGTGGTGAAAGCATGAAACTTCGCATAAGTGTTTTGGGGCCTATGTAGAAACAATTTAGTGTTGTAGCCACGTGAAAAATTAATGACCGAATATGACTTTCTTGTCTAAATTACAGCTATAACAAAATAATGAACTATTGATTTGTGCCTGTCTGCGCTCTAGCCCATAGCCCACGTTTAAACCAATAGGAATATAAAAAATTACAGGCACAAATCTATTTTTTATTTTTGTATTACTACTATCTGTCCAAAAAATTTGGATACCTCAATTTTTGTACAGATTATAGTGAAAATCTCAGCAGAAAAAAAAATTTAAATACGGGTCAAAGTATGTACATATTGCAGGTAAAGGTTTTCCTATACTGTTAGAGAGTTTCGAAATTTTCAGTCGATTAGCAATAATTATTTGCTGACGAGTGAAAGGTTAACAAGTACCATTATCTTACGATCATTTTATAATACTCAACTTTGTATGACTGATACTCAATGAAAATATATTACAAAAAAGCTGCAAAAAATACATGAATTTCTTTCATTCTTTTTTGCGCACAATATGGTACAATTCAGAGTCAGACATAATCATTTGTTATTAGGTTAATAACAAAAGAGTAGTAACCTGTCATCTCCGAAACTAAAGAACGGACCGAGATAATTCTTAACCCTGTATCTACATGGGCGCTCTGCATCCGTGCAATTTCCGTGTTTCTCGGTTGATCGGAGCTCGGAGTGCAGGTGGCCAACCGTTTTGGTTGCTTTGCGCGAAGATCAAATGTCCCTAGGTGGCCACTGCTGGTTCGCAAGATGGCTGTCACCGCGCCAGTTTTAAATTGTTTGAAGGGAAAACGTCACGTTTTTGCAAAATAGTGAATTGTGAGATATTTCGAAGAAAAAAATTTACTTTCACAGATATAGTTCCTTGAAATAACAGAAAATTGTATTGCTGGAAAGAATTTCATTTGTACAAAAAATTATTTTTAGTGTATTTTTTTCGCAAAAGAATTGTTTTAAAAAGTCCATTACACCTACGCCACTAAAAAATAATTTTAAAAGAGTTGTTTGAATGCAACTTTTTTTACAACTTTACAAATTTTGTTTACTACATTGTAATTGTTTTCATCAAATGTACATCAAAATTTTCTAGGAAATATAAAAAAAAGCTTGAACCAATATGAAAACCTATTTTTTCTCATTTACCAGCATTTAATGTATCCAGGCATGCAAACGTTGACCCATGATATTTTAATCTCAAAATTCTTGGTTGACATTTATGAAATTGAATAAAATTTCCACATCAAACTTTATGTACCCATAAACTTAATATCTTGGAAGGATGATTTTATTTTATTTTCCAACTAAAAATTGAATTTTTTTATTGTAACCCGCAGTAAAAACTGGTTCAATTTTGTATCTGTTTTGCAAAAACGCGACATTATGCTTTGAAAACTGTCGCGGCGACAGCCACCTTGCGAACCAGCAGTGGTCGCCTAGGGACATTTGATCTCCGCGCAAAGTAATCAAAACGGTTGGCTGCCTGCACTCCGAGCTCCGATCAACCGAGAAACACGGAGAGTGCACGGATGCAGAGCTCCCATGTAGATACAGGGTAAGGAAATTGCACATTTTGGCTCGGATTATTATTGACGGAACGGCACTCATAATAAGAGTGAGTGTGACAGAAAGTCGTAGTTGTAGGAGTAGCAGTAGCGCAGGCTGTGAGTGCGGGTGCTTCGAAAATCGGAAAGCCCTTTTGTATTTTCCGAAGAAGGAAATAATTTTTTGAACATTTAAGTGCAACTTTTTGCTCATTGACACTACGTACACCATTTTGAGAAGACAAAAATATGCAATTTGCTTCAGGAATTATCTCGGTACCTTTTTTAGTTTCGGAGATGAAAGCTCACTACTCTTTTACTATTAACTTAATAACATACGAAGCGAGTTTCAGCCACGCGAAGAGCGTGGGGTCGATTGAGGCATTTATCAAAAGAAAGAGAGGGGACAGTGGAAGCAGTGAAGACAAGGAAGATTATAGGGTGAAGCTTGAAAAATCCAAAAATATACAGAACGCCACCGGAAAAATATAGTTTTTTAGAGAAGGATGAGAAAAATAAGGTGACAGAAAGAGATAGAGCTGAGGCTAAAGATCCGATGGAAATGGAAAGATTAAAAGAAACGCGCGAAATGATGATAGAAGTAATGGGGATGTATGAGGAAAGGCAGGAGAAAAGGGTGGAGGAAATAAGGAAAGAAATTAGACAGGAAATGGCCGAACTTAGGAAAAAAATGCGGAAATGGGAAGAAGTCAGGGAAAAACTAGAGGAAAGAATGCAGATGTTGGAGCAAAGGCTAGAAAAGAAGGAAGAGCCTATAATAAAAAGGTAGATGAGTTGGAAGGTAGAATAAGAAAAATTGAAAGCTCAAACCGTGAGTTTGGAGGTGGGGAGAGTGTGAATAAGGAGAAGGAAGGGCTGAGAAAAATAGAACAAAGAATAGAAAAGAAAGAGAGAGAAGGAAGAAAAAGAAACATAGTGATAAAGGGTCTAAGATTGGAGGGGAAGAAGTTGATGGAAGGAGTGGCAGAAGTACTAAAAAGGATTGATGTTAAGGTAAAGATAGAGGAAGTGCGAAGTGTAGGAAGGGAAGAGCGAAGAGGGGAGGGAAGTGATGACAAAGAAGAGGGTTTTATATGGAAGCTCGGAGAGAATAGAGGATGATTCGACATGGGTAGAAAGGAACATGCAGTATAAGTTAAAAAAAATAGCCGAAGAGGAAAGAAAAAAGCGAAGAAGAACATGGGTTAAGTATGGGAGAATACAGATAGAAGGCGTATGGTGGAATTGGGACGAGGACAGGGAAGATATAGTAAAAAATAAGGCGTCGGGAAACTAGTAGAGAAAGGAACGGGAGGTAAAGAAATAAGAATTAGTGAGAAACAAAAAGAAACGAGAAACGAAAGTAGGGAAGATTGGAGGATATGCTACTGGAATATAGCAGGCTTAGAAAAAAAGGATAGGTAGTTTATGAGAAATTTGACACA
Source organism: Andricus quercusramuli (assembly GCA_932178445.1). Taxonomy (NCBI): domain Eukaryota; kingdom Metazoa; phylum Arthropoda; class Insecta; order Hymenoptera; family Cynipidae; genus Andricus; species Andricus quercusramuli. The sequence continues at coordinate 92,520 of CAKNXH010058901.1, forward strand.
ATGGGATGTAGTAGTAATGATGGAGACGTGGCTAGATGAAAAAAGATGGGAAAGAGTAAGGGGAAGATTACCAAGAGGTTACAAATGGCAGGTTCAAAATGCAAAGCGGAAAAATAAAAAGGGCAGAGCAATGGGAGGAATGGAGATGGGAGAAAGGAACGAATGTATAACAGAGAATGATAAAAAAGAGTTGAAAGGACATAAAGAAGGATTAATAGTAGAAGAGGTAAATATGGGAGGAGAGGGGTGGAAGATAGTGGGGGTTTATGTGAACGGTGATATGCAGGACAAATCAGAGGAGATAAGAGACCTGATGGAAGAAAATAAGCATGAGAGTGAGCTAATAATAGGAGGTGACTTTAATGCGAGAACAGGAGATAGAGGAGGAAGGGAATGGGATGGAGAGCCAGGAAGAAAATCCAATGACAAGATACTGAATGGGGAGGGAAAGAAGTTGTTGAAGAGCCTAGGGGAGATGGGATGGTGTATCCTAAACGGAAGTATAGAGGGGGATGAGGAAGGGGAATATACACGTTCAGGAGGAAAGAGGGGAACGGTAATTGATTATGTGGTAGTGGACGACGAAGTAAGAGAGAAGGTGAAGAGACTAGAGGTGGGCAACTACATAGATTCGGATCACTTTCCCATATTAGTGACGGTAGAGGGAGAAATGAGTAATAACAAAAAGGCTTAAAAGGAAGCAAAAGTGAAAAGAGCATGAAGAGGGGATTGGTCAATGGAAGTTAAAGAACAATTTAAAGAAAAAGCCAGGAACATCAAAATGGGGGAAGGAAATTTAAACAAGGAAATGAAAATAATGGTAGGAGAAATAAAAGGAGCATTAGGGTGCACAAGCAAAAAAGAAGTTAGTGAAGGAGGGGATAGAAGTGGATGGGATGAGGATTGTAAACAGGAGAAGAAGGAAGTGAGAAGGGTATAAAGAAAATGGAGAAAAGGGACAAGTAGTGAAGAAGAATATAGGAGAAAAAAGGAGTATGCTGAGTTGTGTAATCAAAAAAAAGACGAGGAAAATAAAAGGTTTGAAGAAGAAGCGGAGAAGGCTAGGACGGAAGAAGAGGTTTGGAAGGTGGTAAATAAAGAGAGAAGAAGAAGGAAAAGAGTAAACCAGGATATTGAGATGATAGAATGGAAAAAGTATTCTGTGGAATTACCAGGAGGGGTAGAGACGAAAGTTAGGAAAGGGGGAAGAGATGGTAGGAAAACAGATGAGGAGGAGGACATTAAAAGAGAGGAAATAGTCAAGGTATTAGGGATGATGAAAGATGGAAAGGCACCTGGTATAGATGAGATTCCAAATGAAGTATGGAAATATGGGGGGACAGAATTAGAGGAATGGGCATGGATAATGTGCAATAGAGTACGGAGAGGAGAGGGGTGGCTAGAGTTATGGAAAGAAGGAGTAGTGATACCAATAGTAAAGAAAGGCACAGGAAAGGAGGTTAAAGTTTATAGAGGATTGACACTAATGCCAACACTGTATAAAGTATATGTGACTGTTTTATCGGAGAGGTTAAAAAAAGAAGTTGTGGGGAAAAAGAGAGGGCCACCGAATCAGACAGGGTTTAGAAAAGGGATGGGGGTAATAATGGACAATATATATGTTCTGAATTACTTAGCAAATAAGAGGATTAAAAGGGAGAAAGGGGCAATGATAGCAGTAATCGTGGACTTGAAGGCGGCGTTTGACTCATTAGACGGAGGCGAGATAGAAAAAGTTGTAGTGAAAAATGGGATAAGAGAGGGATTAATAAAGAGAGTATCGGAAATTTTTATAGAGACAAAAAGCAAGGTAAAGGTAGGAGAGCAAGTGGGAAATCATTTTTGGTTGGTGAGAGAGGTAAGGCAAGGATGTCCTCTGAGCCCGCTTTTATTTAATATATTAATATCAGACTTGGAAGAAGAAATGAAGAGAAAAGGGTGCGGAGGAGTTAGGATAGGGAACGAAAATATATATACACTGGCATACGCAGACGATATAGTGTTGATGGCAGAGGATGAAGGAGGGATGGCGGGCTTAATTACCGGATCAGAGAAATACTTATAAGGAAAAAAGTTGAATTTAAATGTAGAAAAGACAAAGATAATGAGGTTCAGGAAACGAGGGGGAAGAAAAAAATAATGGACGGGAAGATGGAAGGGAAAAAAATTAGAAGAAGTAAAAGAGTTTAAGTATTTGGGAGAGGGAGGGCGATTGAATTAACGAGATGGGAGGAAGAAAGGAGGGAGTTCTTTGAGGCTAGAGATATAGAAGATGGGACTGGAGTCAACTATGAAGAAGTGGAAAAAAGGGAGAGAGAAAGACAATTAATAGAAAGATGGGGGATGATTGAGGAATAAAAATATAATATATGGTATAAGATGATAAAAAAGGAAGGAGTACCAAAGTATTTAGAAAAGGGATGTATTGAGAGAAGAAAGATAACAGGAAGTGCAGAATATGTGAATGGGAAGAGGAAACATGGGAGCATGTATGGGAAGGATGTAGGAGAGGAATGGAAGATAAAGGAACGTGGCAAGAGAATGTGGTAAAGATTCTAGGGGAGGGTGGTTTGGGGGAAGAGTGGATGAAGGAGTCAGAGGATGTTAGGGGAGCAATTGAAAAAGAATGAAAGAATGAATGCAAAAAATTGCAAAATGGAGGTACAAGAGAAGTGAAAGAAAAAGGAAACGGAAGTCGCTTAAATTAGAAGCATAAAGATTTGTAAGTAATGATTATGTAATAGCATAAGTAAATTAAGATGCGTTTGCGTCACCGCTCTCTCTCTCTCTCTCTCGCTTGCACTCTCGCTTTCGATCACTCGCTCACTCGTTCGCTAACACGTCCCAAATTGCGCTAGCGTCAAAAATAGATTAAGGCGTTCGATATAAGATTTTATGTAAATAGGTGTAAATAATTGTAAATAGTAAGGATAAGATTTTATAAAACATGTAGAAGGAAGTGTTGTAAGAAATGGAAGTCATGTACCCTTAGGGGACACCTTATGAATAAAGAAGAATATAACTTCTCAATTGGAAATCATTCACTTTGAAGAGAAAAATTTGAATTGTCAAACTTTTAATGTTCATAACTTAAAAATGATTAATCAATACTTTTACACAAATTTTTTGTTAAACAAAATTTAAACCTGAGTTCTAATTATAATTACAATTCTAATTCTAATTCAAATTCAAATACTTTAGTCCTCAACAGTTACAATTTTTTAACACTTAGCTACCACACTTCTCTGAAATCATATGATATATGATTTCATATAATATCTTAAAATAATTACAAAATCAAAATATCTACAATTTGAACGTTACAATTTTATTTCTTTTATTTGAAAACAATTTAATTTGTAAATAACTTTAAGATATATTGAGAAGTTTTTGAAAAATTAATTTTTTAAAAGTACGAAATATTTCATAATATTGAAAAATTTTTTATTATTTGAATGTTTATAGTCGCATCGACTGCCAGGGTCATTAGCGACTGTACTATAGGGTTAATTATCAACTGTAGGGTATCTGTGGGGTAGTATACCAAGGGACAGAAGCGAAGCTTTCCGAAAACACATCCAGCGTCGCTTCCTGCTTCGGGAATCGAACCCGCGCCATCGTGGCTGCCAAGGCTGCAGTGTTGGAACATGAGACAAGCACGATACCATCTGAGCCACGATGACTCCCTAATACTGAAAAGTGTTTATTATGATTCCTTAGAAAAATGATAATGAACTCAATTGTCAAAACATACTCTCGATAATTTTATAAGCAATTTTGTTTTATTTCAAAATATTGTAAAAAAATGGTATGAAAAATTTGATTGATTTTATTAAATTTGTACAAGTTATGACAAAATTTCTAAAATAATAAAAAATTTATAAATATTTCAGAAAGTCTAGAACAAAATGTAGATTTTTGAACATTTTGAAATTTAATTTAAAACATTTTCATGAATTTCACATGATCTTAAAATAATTACAACATTAAAATATCTACAATTGAGGTGACGGATGCAACAACTCGCTAAGCGCTCGAAACCGCGTAGAAGTATTGACCACACGGCAAAATCGGTCGATGAAAAAAAAGTGGCCGAAACGCAAAACAAAATATACATTCGTATTCACATTGACGCGACCGACAAATTTTTCTCATCAAACTTTTTCATTCGACAATTATTACTCAAGGTAAACAACAAAAACTTACAAAATTTTTTGATCAAAAATTGACGTTTTATAAAACATAACTCGCGATTATTCGGCCGTTTGTTGATAAAAATACCTAAAAATTGTATGGCGTATTCTCAATACATACTCGATGACTATAAGCAACGCACTTTGTTTAAAAATGTAATATGTTTGTTTTTGTTTAATAACAAATTAATTCCGATCGAAAACCGCGTTTTGCCAACTTTGACCAGTGGGCAGGTCATCGAAAAAATTCCAGCTGAAATACCTCATCGCGAGAAAGTTGTTCACTAGACTTTGGGACAGTTTTCCTAAAAATTTGAAGAAAATCAGTTGAAAATTGTGGAAATGGCAGCGAGTTGAAGTCAACACACGCTGCCGCTGGAGCGCTCTGATATTATCGGCCTTAGTTACTTCATGCGGTGTTTCGCGAATTGCGATCAACAGGGCATAGTTATTAGAACCTGCGAGTTGACTTCAACTCGCTGCCATTTCCACAATTTTCAACCGATTTTCTTCAAATTTTCAGGAAAACTTTCCCAAAGTCTAGTGAACAACTTTCTTGTGATAAGTTATTTCAGCTAGCATTTTTTCGATGACCTGCCCACTGGTCGAAGTTGGCGAAACGCGGTTTTCGATCGGAATTAATTTGTTATTAAACAAAAACAAAAGTATTACATTTTTAAACAAAGTGCGAATGAAAAAGTTTGATAAGAATAAATCACGTGCGTCCTAAACTATGAACCAAGACAGATTTATGTGTAAACATCGTCGGTAAACGTTGACTGAAATTGAAATCTTACATAAAGCAAATAATAACTCACGCACATGTGGCAGTATAAAAATTTATTTTCTCTTATATATAATTTCGTGCAAAAGTTTCTGGACAGTTATTTTCCAATAGGATAATAATTCTAATCTAACAATGTAACAATAACCCTACTTTAATAATAATAAACTGTAGATTTTCTCTCTATTGACATATCCGGCATATTTTGCCGGATTTGAATAAACAAATAATTATTGTTTGAATAATAAAAACTCATTTACAAAATACTTGGAAACTCGTCCCTTATTAATTAAAGATAATTCTTGTGAAGAAAATCCGAAGAACACCGTTTTTAGTATGAATTTAATAGAGAACTGCTATTTTGCATTTTTTAGGGTCACTTTCCAAGCATAATAACAATTCACAAAAATTTTATAAGAATTAGCTCTTTTTTCCCATTTTTGTCTAAATCAGGCTTTTCCCATTTAAAACCCCATTTTAATTTCAAAAGCTCGGTGGTACGGCTTAACTTCGACAAAAAAAAAGAAAACAAGAAAAATGTTAAGTTGATAAACTGTAAATATAAATTAAGTATTTATTTTTAAATTGAACTGTAGTACGACTCTTAACAATAGAATTATAATAAAATTGATTTTATAAGACGATTCTGAATCTGCTTATAATTAAATAATTTATAGATTTTTACGTTAAAAATTGAACTATTTCAATTTGAATGCCTTACGTAATTAATTAAATGTATGCATCCGATTGAAACTTCAAAATCTTTTTTTAATTTTCAAAAACATTTCAATTAATATATTCATTATTTTAAAGTTTTCATTGTTTCATTTTTTTCAATTTTTCATTTGTAAATTACATTTTTCATTTAAGGTTTTCAAGAAACAACTTATAATCACTAAATTGTACTGTTTTTGATTTAAAATTGTTCAAAAATGATATAATTTTCAACACTTAAAAAATTCATTGATTCATTCTTCAAACTATTTTATTTGGGACCGTACTTAAATTACGTAACAGCTTAAGGGGGAGGGAGGGGTCAAAAGATTTTGTTACGATTTGTTACTGAAGGGAGGGGGGGGGGGGGTCTTCATTCATGTATGTAACTTTCGGAAATTCACAAATAAAATAAGTATCTCGCAGAAATTGTACAGAAATTTAATATGAATTCAACTTTACGCACCAAAGAAAACTGGTGAGTGAAAAAAGGAACCTAGCCAACAACAATTTTTTTTTAATTCAGGAAAAAGTCAGGGATTTGGAAAAAAATCTTACAAAAGTCCGAGATTTATATAACTTTAAATAACTGTCAAACCGAATAGATTTGAAAATTTTCAACTTTTATTTGAAATTATTTTATACCGCTTATAAAAGTTTCTAGGTTCAAAATGTTACAAATGTAATATGCTGGTTTTTGAATATTAATGGTCAGGGAAAATGAAAAGGTGGTTAGGGAAAAATTAGAGAATTTTTAAAATTAAGTTTTGCGGTAATCCTGATATAACATTCTTCTTAGTAATTTATTTGCTTTGTATTTATATTTCTTTTTTTGCAGTTGCTTCTTCCTGAAAATGATCTTTTTAGTTGTAAATTTTATTATTTGTTTGAAAATGCAACAGTTTTGTTCATAAATTAATCTTTTTGCTTGAAAATTCCATTATTTCATAGAAAATTTACTTTTTGACAGAAATTCATATTTTGGTGTTGAAAAATAAATTTAAATGTTTTTTGGATAAAAATCCAACTATTTTTTGGAAAATGTATATTTTTTATTAAAAAATTGATCTATCTGAGCAGAAAATTAATCTTTTTTTGATAAGAATGCAACTGTTTGGTTGAAAATTCAACTATTTCGTAGAAAATTTATCTTTTGAGAAAAATTCACATTTTGTGTAGGAAAATTAATTTAAATATTTTTTCGATGAAAATTCAACTATATTTTTTAATATTTGTCTTTCTGATTTAGAAAGTCATCTGCTTTAGTAGAAAATTGATCTTTCTTCGATGAAAATGCAACTGTTTGATTGAAAATTAAATAATTGTTATGTTGTATGAATAAATTGTTATATTGTATGAAAATTTAACTGTTATTATCGAAAAATCGTCTTTTTCGGTTGAAAATTCAAATGCCTTCTTAGAAAATTCACTTCTTATTTAAACAGTTTTTGTTTGCAAATTTTATTTGAACCACTTTGTTAAAAAATAATTTTTTCGTTGAAGATTCATATTTTTATTTGAAAATTCATCTCTTTGGTTAAAGTTTGACTATTAGTTGAGAACTGATTTTTTATAATTGAAAATTTAACTGCGTGGGTAAAAGTTGAACTATTCTGTTGAATTTGTTTTTAATGAAGCTTTACCTGTTTGGTTAAAAATTTAACTATTTTGTTGAAAATTAATTTTTTTGCTGAAAAATTCCTATTTTACTGGTTGAAAATTCAATGTTTTTACAGAAAATTCGTCTTTTGGCTTTCAGGATCAACAATTTAGGTGAACTTTTTTTTCTTTCATCACTGAGAAATCTTTTTATTTGTTGAAAATTCGTCTTTTTGATTTTGAAATTAATTTTTTTTTTCAATTTCATTTCATCCTTCTAGGTTGAACTATCAACTATTAAACTTTTTTGTTACGAATTTTCTTTTAAGGTTGAAAATTGAACTATTTCTTTGAAAATTCAATTGTTTTGTAGAGAATTTAATTATTTTGTAGAAAATTAAGTATTTTCTTAAGAAGTCATCTCTTATCGTAGAAAAGTCACTTTTTTTGTTTAAAAGAAATAAATTTCAAAATTTTTGATTTGTATATGTATTTTAATGGGATTTGAATGTTAATGGTTGAAGAAAAAAAATTGGTCGAAGAAAAATCATAGAATTTTGAAAATGAAGTTTTCTCCCTACACAGCACGCATTATCTTAAATAGAACTAATTTCCACTAGTTTCAAGTCCCAGATCTTATTATTTCTGGAAACCATAAATTACGTACAGCAATAGGGGGGTAGAAACATTTTGTTACGGTTCGTTACATGGGGGTGGAGAGGGGCGATTATCCGTTACGTAATTTACGTACGGCCCCTTTCCTAAATCGCATTTTCTCCTTTGCCTGCTTAGTCAAGCTTTGTTTATAAAATACCGGTGCGGACCGATATGAGTTCTCTGAAAGAACACATTGTGTGGCATTTATATTACGCATCTACATTTAGAATTAGGCTAATTATATTTCTTGAAGAAGATTAATAAATTCTATCACTTATATCCAGAAAACAATAATGTTCCACGATTGCAAGATAATATAAGATCAAGTATTCTAGTCCGGCAAATATACAGAAAGAGAGAGATGGAAAAGGAGAGACAGAGATGGGCAAAGAGAGACTCAAGGGCTCCTGTCTGTGGGTGAAGAAAAGCGAGCCTCCGGTCTGTGCCATAAGACACAACGTGTGTGTGACAGGCCTGCGTTACACTATGCAGTCGTGGTTTCATTCGAATCAGGCGCGACTACCCATATCGAGGTCTAAGATGTTTACACATCAAAAATTTGTCGGTCGCGTCAATGTGAATACGAATGTATATTTTGTTTTGCGTTTCGGCCACTTTTTTTTCATCGATCGATTTTGCCGTGTGGTCAATACTTCTACGCGGTTTCAAGCGCTTAGCGAGTTGTTGCATCCGTCACCTCAATTTGAACGTTTCAATTTTAATTCTTTCCTTTAAAAACAATTTAATTTGTAAATAACTTTGAGAAGTTTTAAAAAAATGTCCCTTTTAAGAAGTACGAAATATTTCATAATACTGAAAAGTGTTTATTATGATTCCTAAGAAAAATGATAACGAACTCAATTATCAAAGCATACTCTCGAAGATTTTATAAGCAATTTTTTTCTATTTCAAAATATTGTTAACAAATTTTATGACAAATATGATTTATTTTATAAAATTTGTACAAGTTAAGAAAAAATTTCTAAAATAATAAAAAATTTATAAATATTTCAGAAAGTCTAAAACAAAATGTAGATTTTTGAACATTTTGAAATTTAATTTAAAACATTTTTATGAATTTCACATGATCTTAAAATAAGAACAACATTAAAATATCTACAATTTGAACGTTACAATTTTAATTATTTCCTTTAAAAACAATTTAATTTGTAAATAACTCTAAGATACATTGAGAAGTTTTAAAAAAATTACCCTTTTAATAAGTACGAAATATTTCATAATACGAGATTTTTGAACATTTTTAAATTTAATTTAAAACATTTTAATGAATTTCACATGATCTTGAAATAATTACAAAATCAAAATAACTACAATTCGAACGTTACAATTTTAATTCTTCTATTTAAAAACAATTTCCTTTGTGAGTAACTTTAAGATATATTTAGAAGTTTTGAAAAATTACCTTTTTCAGAAGGAAGAAATATTTCATAATACTGAAAAGTGTTTATTATGATTCCTAAGAAAATTGATAACGAACTCAATTATTATCAAAACATACTCTCGAAGATTTTATAAGCAATTTTTTTCTATCTATATGTATATGTATATTCAGTGCATTGGAGTATTTGCTCACAGTGAATTTTTCTTCGACCGTTTTTTAAATAACATAGTTATTCTTCTGTTACGTCCTGAAGGGAACAAACTTACCTGTTAAAAATAATTAATTAAAAGGTTTTCTCGTTTTTGAACGAAATCTAGGATTTCGAAACAGGGATGAGAATAACTTCCGAAGGTTGAGATAACTACACAATAATCTACTAATTAATTGAAATACATTTAAGATATAATATTTGAGTTTATTAAATATAAGAAATTACAAAATGAAAGAGAGATAGCTGAAGTTAATTGTTTAAGAAAAAATAGAAAACGATTTGTTTTAAATGAGTTGATTTTGATTTAACTTGTTGTACTTTGTTTTCATTAAAATGTCAATTAGCACTGGTAACTCTCGGGCAGCGAAACTCCTCATCCAGATCTCCACCTTGAAATAAAGGAAGATCTTAATGACGAGTTTTAAAAGAGAAATTTAAATATTGTGAGTTATTAACTCATTGATAAAAACTTACCTAATATAAATAATCCAATTTGTGCTCTTTCAAACTTGGCGAGTAACTTTGGGGATTCACTGAATATTGGAAGATTCTTCGATAAACCGGTTTTTTCAATGGTTGGATTTCCTTTCTAGTTGAATGGGAAAATTACTGGTACTGGTGGTGGCGTTTATTACCGTCCTACGGTAACGTTGATCTTCCTTCAGGTGGCTCTCCGTTCCGATGTTTGACAATGAGTATCTCGTCAAAGGAGTATATTGGGGAGCAGGTGGTCTCAGGTCCCCAGCAGGTAGTTAGGGTAATATAACTTGACAATAGGATTGTCAAGGAATCTTGGGGTTTAGTTTCACTGGCTTTAAAGGGATTTTGAAATTTACAATGGACTTCAGTTCGATTGAAATTTCCCAAGCACTACACTGACTTTACTTTTATTTTTCACGAGTTTTAATTTCGACTACTTGGAAAGAGGTTTCCAAATACCCGGAGTCTGTCTGTATTTATTTGGAGAATGTGCTCTGGGCAGAACTTCCGTCTGATTTCGAATTTGAGATAAATTTAGAGTTTTTAGCAGAGCTTCCGCCCGATTTGAAATTTGAAGATACACTGACTTTTTAGCAGAGCTTCCGCCCGATTTGAAATTTTTTGATAGACTGACTTTTTAGCAGAGCTTCCGCCCGTTTTGAAATTTGTAGATAGACTGACTTTTTAGCAGAGCTTCCGCCCGA
>CAKNXH010058903.1:0-16147 GCA_932178445.1 Andricus quercusramuli
ATATATATATATATATATATTACTTTAAGCTCTTTATAATTCCATACAAATTTGTTTTTCATTTCTAAAATTCTGTGAATTTAACATTCGGAAATACTTTGTTAACCAAACTCAAGTATGCAAACAAATTTTTATTGTTCAAATGTCTGGGTTGCGTAATAGCTAAAATTAATCAACAAAATTCAAATTTATCTCAAGAAAGCATGCTTGACTCTGTTAACGTGTACAATTTTCTAACTGTGGCAGTGATTTGCAATTCGATATTCAATTCGTCGATTACTCTAATAATTTTAAAAGGTCTACTCTAACTCTAATGTCTACTAAAACATATACGTACTGATTAGGATCAAATTTGCGTTCATTAATTTTTCTATCGTAATGCTTTTTACAACGACGTTTAGCAGCCTCTAGACGAGCAACAGCAAGCGATTCTGTCTCCACAATTCTGTTCAAAACGTCATCTACAAGTTCTACATATGTTCTAGGTACACTTTCGTCTGCAAACTCTGTAGGAAATCGAACCTTTCTACCAAAAACTATTTCGTGAGAAGTCACACCAGTTGATTCGTGAACTAATGTGTTGAAAGAAAAGAGAGCATACGGCAGCCATTGGTCCCAGTTAGTTCCCCAGCAAAAAAGAAATAGTTGATACGGATTTGGGCGTATTAACATTTTTGTAATGCGCGTAAATCCCGTTTTCTGATTCGTTCGAACGCATTGAGACGCATTTAGATGAATTGAGACAACGCGAATTAAATGCGTGTGAATTCATATGAATGTGTGGTCGAGGTCAATCAGAAAAAAAAAATTAATAAAAAGTGCGTGCGTTGAGACTTGAAACAGCGATCTCTCGCGTATCAGTCCAGAGTACCCGCCACTGAGCTACGAGACAATTTACTAAACATTTACAATAAATTCTATATGCCCTGAACGTTGGTTTTCCTGTTACGGATTGAATTTTATGAATCAACACTTTCTGAAATTCGCCGTGACGCATTAGGGCGAATTCAAGTGTGTATTTTACTCTCACGAATTCAGACGCATTGACCAATGTTAAAGCGTTCGCGTGCTGACGCATGGAAGGGTATTCACTGACTTCAGACTTTTGCACTGTATTTGTACGTATAGAAAGATGCAAAATTGAAATACCGTCTTCACGAATTTACATGCATTGACACATAGGTCCAATGCGTCATTGTCGCAAAGCGGGATTTGCAGGGTGTCTTAGTCTTTTCAATTCAATTCTTATCAATACTTTCTTTTTCGCTGGGTCGCTCGCAATAATTACGTAAGTATTCTACGAAAGTATGGTGACTTCGTTCCAAAGCCCCCAGAGATTCCGGATGATATGCGGTAGATCGAAATTGACGGATTTTAAATAACTCAGAAAAACTAGTCATAATTTGACTCATAAATTGCGATCCGTGGTCGGTTCGTATGACTTCGGGACACCCAAAAATACAAATGAGATTTTCCGTGAGAGCTACTGCGACGTAAGGTGCATCAATTTTCGAGAGTGGGATCGCGCCTGAATATTTGCTCAGGCAATCTTTTGACCTGGTAGGGGTATCTGTGATACGCATTGGGATTTTCGTTTTGATTTTAGTCAGTTTTCTTTTCTGGCACGTGTCGCAAGTTTTTACATATTCTCTAATCTCATTTCTCATACCTTTCCAATAAAATCTCTCGCGAACCCTAGCAAGAGTCTTAGTTTCACCTTTATGGCCTCCTACCGTAGAATCGTGGGATTCCCGTATAATTTCCAAGCGCTGTTCCTCTGCAGGTATCTGCACTTCACCCGTGCTAACAGTAATTACAAAATCTCCTTTTCCTAAATGCGTTCTAAAAATTCGTTCAATTATCGACCAGGACATTTTATCAAAGCCGTTTCCTTCTCGCGATATACTAAATGATTTAATGTTCGCAGCTCCCGTAGCTTCTCTCGTTGTGGTAATTATCCTCTCAATATTTTTTGCAAAAACCTTCGCGTCGAAAGTTTCTTTAGTAAACAAATTAAAGACAAAACGCTTTCCGTTCTTGTAAATGTCACAAATCCTAATTCTGCATTTACTTCTTTCAGATCAGCGAGCCTGATAATGGAATTTCCCATGAGCTCTCTTCCAGTGGGTGTGGTCAAGACTCCATCACATGAAACGAAATTATTGATGTTTTCATCTCTCATCCACAATTTATCTCTACACAGCTGAAACAACGGTGTAAGTATTTGATTGCCCTGCTTATCACCTGCGATCAAAATTGGTGTTGCTTCTGCAGATACGCGTGTACTGTTTTCAACTTGTACCTCAACGTTTCTCTCAGACTCACATACATTCAACATAACATCTCCCCATATTCCTATCAAATGACTCGACTCATTTTCACTCAACTCATCATCATCATTATTATTATTGTTCAGTACTTGATCTTTTAACTCCTTAAAACTCTCTCGCTTTTCTAAGTGACCTGCAGGCCCACTATCAAACCCGTCTTCAAAAGAGTTGGTGCGACCCCCGGACCACCAACCTCCGGAGGAACCGGTCCCTACCTTAGGGCACCCTTCCTCCATAAAGACGATCTCACCTTCGTGACGTATCCCTTCCTTTGGGGCGATGACCCCGCTTGTCAACAACCCCTCACCCAGTCAAGGCATCTCGCACCGGCCGTACATCCCCCGGGAGCACCCCGCGTGACGACAAGCCCTCACCTCGTGAAGGCATCTCGCACCGGCAGTTATCTCCCCTGGAGCAACCCTGCGTGATGACAACCCCTCACCCAGTGAAGGCATCTCGATCACCGGCGGTTCTCCATTTCGAGAGGAGAAGCAACTTTTTCTTCCTCCTCTGGTAGCCCATGTATCGCTAGCCTTTCGTTTCCTGTGGATCTTCTCTTCTGTCGAGACACACTTTACCCCTCATTGCCAGGTCGCGGCCGGTACGTACAATTCGTCCCGCTCTCGCAACACTCACTAGCGTCCAACTCTCGATCGTTGAGTGGAAGGACCTTGGGTGTTACACGAGAGCTCGATCCAGAATTCGCACTGCCTTCTTTCTCTAACCCGACCTCACGGGGTGACATAAGATCAGGAATGGGCTGGGGTGGAAAGCTTCGAGTTTGACAATCGTCATTGTCCATCAGAAATACCATTCTCTCATTTTCATTATCAAAACTTTGATCTTCATCAATCTCGCCATCTATCTCAGAATCCTCACTACATTCATTATCCAACCTCATATTCAAATTTGCAAAAACTCTCTCTATAGGATACTCATGGTAAAGTACAATACTTTCGAAAGGGGTAACATAAGCCGTTCCGCCTTCTTTCATGGAATTGCCAGTGCTATCCCCTTCGCTTTTCTCATTTTTCTCATTTAAATTCGTCAACTCTACAGGATTTCGGGACAGCGCGTCATGATCGGTAACTGGTTTCAATTTTTGACCATAAACAGAACTTGACTAAGAGTACGAGACGCATACGCAATTGATAAATCTTTCCCTACAATTCCCTGGCTGAGGATCGCACCTACAGCATAATCGGACGCATCGGTAGTTATTATAAATAGCTGAGAGAAATCTGGATATTGTGAAATTGGTTTTGAGCGAAGACTATTCTTTAATTTGTCAAACGATTTTTGTGCTGCTTCGGTTCAGACAAATTGAAAATTTTTCTTTAGAAGTAATGTCAACGGTTTGGCAATAGATGCGAAATCGGGCATGAATCGGCAATAGTATCCAGCTAAGCCTAAGAACTGTTTTATATTTTTACGACCTTTTGGGCACGGAAATTTATTTACGGCTTCTAATTTTTTCGGATCGGGTTTTACTCCTTGTTCAGAAATTACATGGCCTAAATACCCTATTTCTTTGCATAAAGAGCGACATTTATCTGGTTGCAATACGAGTCCAGCCGTTTTTAAACGACCCAATAATTTTTCTAATTTTTCGTTATGTTCCTTCAAGGACTTCGCGTAAATAACAATGTCATCCATATATACGAATATTTCAATACCCTGTAGACCTGTAAGTACGCGATCCATTACCCTTTGAAACGTAGCTGGCGCATTTGTTAGGCCAAATGGCATCCGGTTGAACTCGTAGTGACCGAAGGGTGTAAAAAAGGCCGTCTTGTGCTTATCAGCAGGCTCGACTTCGATCTGGTGAAAACCGGAAGCGAAATAGAGCACTGAGAAGTATTTGGCACCCCCCAACTGATCCAAAATATCTGTGATATTTGGCAGTGGGTAGGCATCTCCGACGGTCTTTTCATTAAGGGCGCGATAATCTATGACCATCTGCCACCTTCTATTAACCTGCGAATCTGGCTTTTTCGTGACCACCCAGACCGGTGAATTGAAGGGTGAATTAGAAGTTGAAATTACTCTTGAACTATATCAACTTTATCATGTATCCCAAAATATAATAACTTTTTACGATTTGAAGGTGAAAAAAATTGTTTAAACAAATGATACTTTTTAAGTAACGATAAATTACGTATGAAGTACTTTAAAATTTGTCACTTATCGAATTAAAATAATTTTGAAAATATTACTCTTGAACTATATCAACTTTATCATGTATCCCAAAAAAGAATAACTTTTTACGATTTGAAGGCGAAGAAAATTGTTTAAATAAATTATACTTTTTAAGTAACGATAAATTACGTATGAAATACTTTGAGATTTGTCACTTATCGAATTAAAATAATTCATATTGAAAAAGTTCCAAAAAATACCGTTCCTAGCATGAATTTTGCATAAATTTGATATTTCGTATTGTTTGGGGCACTTTCCGGGCCCAACGCAAGGGGTTAGGGGAGGGGGGAGGTCAAAATGAAAATTTATTGGATGAGAATTATTTCATGAAGCCTCCTTCAGAGGTGACCAAACTTTAATTTACAAAAAATTAATCAAAAGTACTTTTTTTTGTCATTTTTTCGAAAACCGAACTTTTCATATTTTAAATTCCAGGTTAATTTCAAAAGTTATGGTGGATAGGGGTGAATGTTGGCAGATTACAAAAAATTAGGATTTTCTTTTTCCGGAAAATGAAAAAATTGGGCGGCTTGTATCATGAAAAATCGAAAGTCGAATTTTCACAGGTACAAATTTGGACCACCATAGTATGCAATATACCAGACCAAAATTTATGACCTAGATAAGACCTCATTATGCTTACAGCCCTCTCTATATCGGGACTCATCTTCCGCTAGATCGGTCTCTGGTCTAGGTGAGATTTATGTTTTTACAATTCCAGCCTATATTGAATTGTAGGGGAATTTGGAATCGTTGGTTGCAATTATACTATGTAATTCATCATGATTTTTATGATTTGAAATATTACTTCTGTGATCGTAAAAACTTTTCAATTTCTTCCGAACTTTTCGAGATTTATGACATTTTTTCCTATTGGTTCATTCCCCCTGTTTTGCCTTAGAGAACGAATTTTGGGACTTCAGTTTCCAAGGAAAGTCAGTTTTTCGTGAAAAGTGTTCCGGAATCGGTCGATCTCTCTCTCAAGTTAAAGTGTCGAAAGTAATTTCAGTGAACGGTGCAGAATATAGTGTTCAAGATGCCGGTGGATGTGGAGATTGTATATTTAGCGTGATTGCTCTTATAAAAAATATTAGAAGTAATTATGCTGTTCGGCAAAAAATTGTTAATCATGTCTACAATAACTGGGCTGATTATTGCCTGGAAGCTAAACACAATTTGGCCTGTGCGACCCGCGATCAGTACAAAAATCTAATGGCACAAGAAGGAGTTTTTGGGTCTTTTCTCGAATGTCATGGTGATTCCACAATAGGATTGAAAAACCGACATAGCATTGACTTGACGTAGACTTGACATAGCAGTAGCGTGGACGCGATGCGCGCGCATGTATTGCCAACTGCTTACTTTTATGTGTCGTTCGCGTTCCGCTGTTCCGGAGAATCAAGATGAAAATGGCCGACTCAAGGTGCCGTGCCATGTGGGAAACTCATGAGAGTGAACGAGACAAATAGATCAGTCCGTTTCTCTCACTCTCATTAGTTTCCGCTTTATGCCGACGTTTTCTGCCCACATGGGACTCCCGCATCATGTTTTGATTTTTTCGATTCAGGGGCAGTGCTCCCAACACGGGCACCTTGCACTACTGCGCATGCGATGCATAAGCCGCTTCATTGGCTGCCATTCGCGCGCTTATTTGAAACGTTAAAAAGTACAATTTTTTTAATTCAATAATTATGATCGAGAATGATTTATTTAACAATTTCAAATGGTATATGGGTGATTTTTAATATATTCTAAGCATTAGGTGTTGAAGATTAAAAAAAGATAACATTATATTACATAATATTCTTCCTTTTCGGAAATATCATTTTATTTCTCAACCCAATGCTCAGAATATATTCAAAACCATCCACATACCACTTGAACATGTTAAAATATGATTATTTCTAATTATTAATAATCAATTTAAAAATGGAATTTTTGCATCGCATGCACAGTAGTGCAAGGTGCCCGCGTTGGGAGCACTGTTCAGGGGCATGACACGATTATTATGATTATAGTTCCCACTTAGACTCAGCGGGGAAAATGCAAAACTGCAGCGCTGGTCGCCTTTCACCCAATTATCTCATTTAAATTTAAATGTAATGTTATAATTCATGAACTTTTTCTGTTATAATCACATTTATAAAATTGTAACTCGATATAAACATCTCTTTTCATAGTTATGAATTAAACATATATAAATTACATCAAAAGAAGGTCTAATTAATGTTAAAAATATTTGAATCTTTTGTTCTCTTTTTATTTATATTATGCACTGTGATCATATATACCTTAACGCGTAAAATATAAAACGTGAAGTAGAAAAATATCGACATCCAACAGAGGGAATTCATAAAAAAAAATTCTAAAATTGTTACGGTAGTAAAGGTTATATTTTGACATTTGATTTCATCGAATGTGAGGTTATGACGTGCAGGGTTGCTTTAATGTCGGTTTTGTGGTAGTGCTACAGCAGGGTTCACAACTTTCAGCTGGTGCTGGCTGCCACGACAAGTGCATGCCTGCCACGTTTTTTTCTTTCATTTTTTCTACATTTTCCAGGAATTGAGCGTAGGGTTACGGTCACGGTGAACTAATAAGCCCAGCGTCCTTCACACCGGGCGATCTGAATGTTTTCGCACTCAATTTTAAAATACATTTTATTCCAAATTTCTATTTAATTTTCAAATTTGTAAAATGAATCAATGTCTTCTGCAAATGAAACCTGAAATTAAAGTTTCAAAAAGGAGGTAAAGTTGGAAAAATTTTGAATTAGAACTCATGAAGAATAAAGAAAAACTACCAAAAATTTTTAATTCAGACAATTCCATTAGGGAGGACTTGAAATTGAAAACTAAATTATATATTGCAAAGTAAAAGCTCCTAAAATCATCAAAATCTAAATGTTGATAAAATTAAAAAAATTATGATTTAACGTAGAAATTGATTATTCAAAACTTTCGAAAATCAAAGAATAAATTCACCTTTATTTTCACCGTTCGCAATGGAAAACTTTTCAATTATAAACCTTCAAAATTGTATTATTTTAAATCTAAAGAAATGTTTAAAATACAAAGTAATTTTAAATGGGAAATTTTTTATTAGAAAATTTTTCCAAACAGTTGGACATTTCAAGCTCAGTGGAAAAAAAAACAGTTTTTCTATTAAACAATTGAATAATTTCTTCAATTATTGATGTTTTGAATTTTGATGGTAATCGCTAAATACTCCATTTTTCCCTATTATAACGGCGATAACACGCTGAAAACACCAGTTCCGTAAGATCACTAAAGTTAAGCAGTGTTGGGCGCGGTCAGAACTTGGATGGGTGACCGTTCGGGAATACTGCGTGCTGATGGCCCGTCGTGGATGTGGTGAGCCCACACTAGTAGTACTAGTAGTAAATATTCCACCTAGAAACACTACCCGAATCGGGTTGTGTCACGCCTACCCCGAAAGGGAAATGGCTTGATGGTATAATGGTATAACTTGAAAATTTGCGATTAAAATTAAAATGGTTGAATTTCAACAAGTTTATTGTACAATTGAAAAATCGTTAATTTCTGAACGATCAAGTTTACTTAAAGTAATAGAAATTTGTAAGGGTTTCGGCACATTAAAGTTTTAATACCCCAATCTTATATAAAATCTTATAATCTTATATAAACTCAAAACAAGAATCTGAAAAAATTGTAACAATCACTCGTAGTATGCAGTTTAAGAAACTAAAATAACACTCACGTTTTCAATGTATGGAATTTCTTTTTTTTCGATCCACTCTACTAAAAGTAAATATATGCATTACAGTTTACTGAAATATTTTCTGCAAAAACTTGATATTATCTTATAAAATAAAATAAAATTATTTGAAATTGTTCCCGTGCAACTGGACTTGTATTGGGCTTAATTGGGCTCAAAAATATTGTTCATTGGAATCCCTCTCTCGAATTTGAATTACAAAAAATTATAAATTTGAATTATATAAATAAACTGTAGTAACGTTAATTTTTTGTTGACATATGCAAAAGTATATAATTTTCATTTAAAACCCGACAGTTTACTTGGAAATCTAACTTCAAAATGCACTAGTCGCATTTTCTTATACATTATTGAAAGCAGATAATTTTTATTTACACAAAGTTATATAAAAGAAATCGAAGAGTAGGACATTTATATAAAAAATAGCTGTAGGGCATTTTTTAACATAAAATTAATCATAAATACTTCACTTACTGCAAAGTAATAGTTAATCTAAGCTCCGTTGACAGTGGTCGCCTGAAACTACTTTTCACTAATCTTGGTGCTAAAATTTCATGTAATTTTCCAAATTGCTCTACAGTCAATCTTGTCATTTTAATAAATTCCTCTTCGTCACAATTTGCATAATACAAGAACCACCAGCGACGGAATGTTTCTCTTTGCGTGCAGTAATTAACATACTGTTTCATTATTTGTAACCACTGGTAAG
Organism: Andricus quercusramuli; assembly: GCA_932178445.1. Taxonomy (NCBI): domain Eukaryota; kingdom Metazoa; phylum Arthropoda; class Insecta; order Hymenoptera; family Cynipidae; genus Andricus; species Andricus quercusramuli. The sequence continues at coordinate 8,998 of CAKNXH010058903.1, forward strand.
CAATTAATATCATCGGAAAATATTCCAACATTTTATCGTCAAAACTTCCACACTGTATGCACTACCACGAAAGCGACATTAAAGCAACCCTGCACGTCATAACCTCACCTTCGATGAAATCAAATGTCAAAATATAACCTTTAAAATTTCTTTACGTGCTACCCGCCTACCGTAACAATTTTATAAACAGTTTTAGAATTTTTTTCATGAATTCCCTCTGTTGGATGTCGGTATTTTTCTACTTCACGTTTTATATTTTACGTGTTAAGGTATATATGATCACAGTGCACACGAAGGAATAGTAAGGAGTAGTATCCCTGTAAGTGGGGAGTGGGACGAGCGACGTCCAATAATTCGTTAATGCTAGCTACGAATGAAAACTCTTATGCTGCCCCGTTCACATGCGCACTGGCGGTTGCCATGCCATCGATGTCAACACGCGTTTGAAGTTTCGAACTTGTGTATTGAACGAACATAAACAAACGAACATAACCGACATGTGCATCGAGATGTCAAAAGGTAACATATTGAGTGGGTATAAAATGTGACTGCGAAAACAGCTCTGCGCATGTGCACGGGGGAGCGTACCAGTTTTCATTCGTAGCAAGCATTAACGAATTCTTGGACGTCACTTGTTCCACCTCTGCTCACCAAACACATAGGGTGATACCACTCCTTACTATTCCTTCGTGACAGTGCATAATATAAATAAAAAGAGAACAAAAGAATCAAATATTGTTAACATAAATTAGACCTTCTTTTGATGTAATTTATATATGTTTAATTCATAACTAGGAAGAGAGATGTTTATATCGAGTTACAATTTTATAAATGTGAATATAACAGAAAAAGTTCAGGAATTATAACATTACATTTAAATTTAAATGAGATAATTGGGTGAAAGGCGACCAGCGCTGCAGTTTTGCATTTTCCCCGCTGAGTCTAATTGGGAACTATAATCATAATAATCGTGTCATGCCCCTGCGGGCCCTATCACACGATTACAGATCCGCAAGTTGCGGACTTGCGCAAGTCATGAGTTGTGAAAATAGAGATTTTTCCGTCAGCGGAAAAATCTCTGAATGGCGGTAATTTGAATGCTCGATTTTTTTTAAATAGAAACTTTCATGTTTTTCAAATTATAGGCAAGTTTATCGAGCTAAAAATAATTACGGACGAATGTAGACGATGAATTAAATACATTTTTCAATGTTTTGACGAACAGAAACGAGCACATGCGAAATCAGCTGATTTCTCTCAAATAAGTTATGTATGCATGAGTTTCGGATGTTACCTGATTTGTATCGCTCTTCCAACAGAATAATTTTTTTTTGCACAGAAGGTAAGTGTAATCAGTATTTGTTAACACAAAAATATTATGCTTTTGCAAACAACAGCCTTTATAAGACTTACGGCACGTCTTAACGAAAGCGTAGCCGGCATAACCCCAAACATAACATGATAATTTATTACGTTAACAACTGTCAAAAACACTCACCTTATGTGCACGAAAATATTAGTTTGTTTGAGAAGCGCGACAAAACAGGAAACACCCGAAACTCATTCATACATAACTTTGAAGGCTCTTTTATACCTTCCGCCAATCGGTCGTCGACCAACCAATGTATCGAAATATCCATTCACACCTCCGCAAAATTCAGTGAAATCTAGTAATATTTTAATAAACTTTCAGTGAGTTTTAGAATATAACTAAACTATTACTAGATTAAAATGAATTTTCTGAAGGTGTGAATGGATATTCCAATATGTTTGTCGGTCGACGACTGATTGACGGAAGGTGTAAAAGAGGCTTGACAGAAATCAGCGGATTCGGCATGTGCTTGTTTCTTTTCGTCAAAACACTGAAAAATGTATTTAATTCATCGTCTTCATTCGTCCATAATTATTTTTAGCTCAATAAACTTGCCTATAATTTGAAAAACAAGAAATTTTCTATTTTAAAAAAATCGAGCATTCAAATTACCGCCATTCGGAGATTTTTCCGCTGACGGAAAAATCTCTATTTTCACTATGCTCATGACTTGCGCAAGTCCGCAACTTGCGGATCTGTAATCGTGTGAAAGGGCCTGAATCGAAAAAATCAAAACATGATGCGGGAGTCCCATGTGGGCAGAAAACGTCGGCATAAAGCGGAAACTAATGAGAGTGAGAGAAACGGACTGATCTATTTGTCTCGTTCACTCTCATGAGTTTCCCACATGGAACGGCACCTTGAGTCGGCCGTTTTCATCTTGATTCTCCGGAACAGCGGAACGCGAACGACACATAATAGTAAGCAGTTGGCAATACATGCGCGCGCATCGTGTCCACGCTACTGCTATGTCAAGTCTACGTCAAGTCAATGCTATGTCGGGTTTTCAATCCTATTGTGGAATTACCATCAAGCTTCCACCAAAGTCTACAACATTAATTTGACGGTAATTCGTCAGTTGGACGAAACTGAAAATTATTTCGTTTACGAATTTCAAGTAAATGAGAATTACCCTACATATTTTATTTTATTTACTGGTCATAATAGGGCACAAAATTGGGATGGGCATTTTCAAGTATTAGTTCCTCTTTCCAATGAAGAAATAAAAAGGGGGCGTTCATTATCAGACTCTGACTATAATAGTGATGTGTCAAAAACGTCCGATGGCAGTGATAATTCAAGAATGTGTGATGACTGTGAAAACGTAAGTGACAAGAAATGTGTTAGTGAAGAATGTGTTTGTGCAGGAAATCGGAAGACTGTAACATCCCAGCAAAAAAGAAAGCATTGATACGAATTGAATTGAAAAGACTAAGACACCCTGCAAATCCCGCTTTGCGACAATGACGCATTGGACCTATGTGTCAATGCATGTAAATTCGTGATAACGGTATTTCAATTTTGAAACTTTCTATACGTACAAATACAGTGCGAAAGTCTGAAGTCAACGAATACACTTCAATGCGTCAGCACGCAAACGCTTCAACATTATTCAATGCGTCTGAATTCGTGAGAGTAAAATACACACTTGAATCCGCCCCAATGCGTCACGGCGAATTTCAGCAAGTGTTGATTTATACAATTTAATCCGTAACAGGAAGACCAACGTGTAGGGCATATAGAATTTATTGTAAATGTATAGTAAATTGTCTCGTAGCTCAGTGGCGGGTACTCTGGACTGATACACGAGGGATCGCTGCTTCAAGTCTCGACGCATGCACTTTTTATTCATTTTTTTTTATTGACCTCGACCACGCATTCATACGAATTCACACGCATTCACACGCATTCAATTCGCGCTGTCTCAATTCATCTATATGCGTCTCAATGCGTTCGAACGAATCAGAAAACGGGACTCACGCGCATTACAAAAATGTTAATTCGCCCCAATCCATCGGAATTGAAGCAAAAACTATGATTCTTCGAGCAAGATAGTACTTTCAATCGGAGAAAGATGCAGGCAGAAGTAACGACGTCAACAAAGTTATTGAGAGAACAGCCCAATGCTTGCAGATATCTACCAGTACTGTTCATCGTATTTGTAACGAGGTGAAGAAAAAACAATGGCAACTTTGTGGAAACCCATCAAAAAAGTGGCAGACCGGCGATTGAGTGTGACGAATTTTTAAAAGGCGTAATTCGAAGAAAAATGCATGATTTTTATGCGGAAAAAAGATACCCTACAGCTGAAGATTTACACACAAAATTGAAAAAAGACATTCCTGATTTACCCATGTTTAGTATAAGCACGTTAAAAAGTTGGTTACATGCATTGAACTTCTCTTACGAAAAGTACAAAAATAAGCCTGTCTACATGGAGAGTTATGAAATAGCAGGGAAAAGAGCGACATTCCTAAGAGAAATTCAATATTGCAGAGAAAGTGGATATCAAATATTTTATACGGATGAAACATGGTGCGGGAAGAATCATACTAAGCAATTCGGGTGGGTAGAACACATGCTGCAGAAGGAACACTCGAATTACGATTATTACCGTCACAGAGTTCAAGAAATTGGAAATTGTCGAGGAGGTTTCATTAAACCTTCTGGAGCAGGAACCAGACTAATAATTTGTCACACTAGTAGTGAGAAGGGTTTTCTACCTGGAGCAATGGACTGTTTCATTGGAAAAACAGGTAGTCACGATTACCATCATGAAATGAATGCCAAACATTACACAGATTGGTTCCGAAAAGTCGTGCAACGTCTTCCGCAAAAATCTGCAATCGTCATAGATCAAGCGCGATACCACACCATGATTGATCCAGAATTTCGAAATCCGACGACGGCGTGGAGAAAGGCTGAATTGATTGAGTGGGCAATAAAGCGTCAAGTTCCCTTGCCCTTCGGTGTTGAGACCTATGAACGGCTGACGGTTCCAGCGTTCTACAACTTATGTCAACCCTATAAATACCCAAAAACCTATCACCTGGATAAAATATGTAAAGGAGAAGGACGTACTGATGTCAAGTTACTTTGGCTTCCTGTAGCTCACTGCGAGCTTAATGCAATTGAACTCATATGGGCATACGTAAAAAATTTCGTGGCTAAATATAATAATACTTTTAAACTGGAGGATGTTAGGCAATTGTGTATAACGGCGATGGAACGAGTTACTGCAGAGTTGTGGACCAATTGTATAAAACACGCCAAGACTGAAGAAGATCGATACAGAGCATCTGAAGGAACCTTAAATGACCACCTGCAAAGGTGGTATCAGCAACAAGATCCCTTGATTATCCACGTAGGACAAGACGACGATGACAGCGATAGTGAAAATGATAAAGAACCTAATGAAAATTATGACAGTGAATAGACCATCATAAACATTGTGGATTAATCGCTTCTGCCGGATTCACACTATTCTGGTAAAAATATTGTAAAATATACGTTTTATCTTAGGGGCAGAACATTTAACGTCTTGCAAATATGTGTAATTTTCTGTTTTGTACCCTGATGGAAAAATTTTTCAAATAAGTACAAAAAACCAAAACCATTTCCACAGAAATTTACAAATAAGTACAATAAATTACAGCCCAAATCACAGACAATTACAAGTTTTTCAAATTATTCGCACAAATTTTGTACTTCTTGGTATTTCATTGTATATTGTTGTATTTTATTGCAGTTTGAGTTCGAATATTTCAATGAGATAATATTGAAGTAAGATGTACATATAATCGTTTATAGAAAAAACTTCTAAGTTTAAACTCTTGACAAATGGTAGAATATTAAAACGCAATTAAATGAATAATCATTATAAAAAAAAAACAAAAAAACCTTACGTTACAAATTTTTTCAAATGAAGCAATCGATTGGACACCATATATTATATCATGTGAAAATATGTCTTTGCAATTTTCTCAACATTTGCCATTCTAGGTAAGAAAGTAAGAAGTTTTTGACTGCAAAAAGTGAAAATTGAACAATTGAAAAGAATCTATCACTTTAAGGAATTTGAAGCTAATGAATATTAATTTACACCTCAGAGTTTCTTTTGAAATCTTTTTGAATATTCTTTTGAAAATTTAGAAAAAAATGTCTACTTTTCCAGAAATTTATTGATAATTTTTGTAAGAAATTTCATAAAACTTTTTTCTACTTTTGAAACCATTTAAAATTGTGAAAAAACCTCATTCATTTTGTGTTTAAAATTTTCAAAAATTTCCTTTTTGTTTCAAATATACTTACTCGAATTTTTTCAAAATTAATGATTGTTCAATTCTTACGTATTAAAAGAAATTGTTGTTTTTTATCTTTTCAAATATTCTTTGAAAATTGATTTTTCAAAATAAAAAATATTTTTAAATTTTCCCAGCAGCCTCAAGAAAAATTCTTTTATATCCTTAAAACCTTTCAATACCTGAAAAAAGCTTCAAAATTGTATTTTGAAATCTTTCAAAATGTACATATACTTTCATATTTTTCAAAACCTTTTCAAGTTTTTAATTAGCCTTGGATCGTTTCAAAACTTGTGAATATCTCTCAAACTGAAAGAAATTTTTTTCAAATCGATAATTATTCAATTCTTAAATTGCCTCAAAATTCAATAATTTCATTGACATGTTGAAAATTTGTTAATTAGAACAATGAAAAATGTAACGTTCAAACTTTAAATTTAGCACCGTGAAATATTAAGGCAGGGTTCTACTTTGTCCGGGCGAAAAAAATGCGATTTTTTTGTCATTGTTTTTTTAAACATGAAGAAAGATATTGATGTAGGGTTCGTTGTGCCTAATGAATATACTCTTAAATTACATTAAAAAATTTTCTTTACTTCATTTTATGCGCTGTGCATATATTTAAATGGCACTTGCCTCAAAATCACGTTTTTACCGCTTGCTGAAAAAATTCCCGAAACTACCGAATCGATTGGTCTGAAATTTATACCACATATTTTATACATATACATCAACCGGTGGTAGCAGATTTTTTTATTTACATGCAAAGTAAACAAAATTACGGCAATTTCAAGACAAAAATAAAAAATCTCATTTTTTTTGCTTTTCTTTGCAAAAAAATAATAGTAACAATGATGTTTTTTATAAAAATCTGCTACCACCGGTTGATGTATATGTATAGAATATGTGGTATAAATTTCAGACCAATCGATTCCGTAATTTCGGAGATTTTTTCAGCAAGCGGTAAAAACGTGGTTTTGAGGCAAGTGCCATTTAAATATATATAGAGCGCATAAAATAAACTAAAGAAAATTTTGTAATGCAATTTAAAAGTATATTTATTAGGCACAAGAAACCCTACATCAATATCTTTCTTCATGTTTTAGAAAAAAATTACAAAAAATCGCAGTTTTTTCGCGCGGAGAAAGTAGAACCCTGCCTTAACGATTTAAGGTGTTGTAATTCAAATAATTCGGTTTAAATTTGTTCAGTTTTTATTATTTTATTTGTAATTGCTCATTCTGAATAAGAAAGAAAATATTTCTAAATATTCGCGAGAATATCTTCTTCTCAAAGAGAAGTTTTTAAATAGAATTGTTAAAAAATCGAATATTTAATATTTAAACAATATTTCAGTATAATATTAAATTACATTCAATAGAAATGAATATGTAGATATTAACGTAAAGTTGTACAAATTTTTTAATTTAAGAAGCTTATATTTAATTCTTAATTTGTTACTTTTCTGTGAGAAAAT
>CAKNXH010058904.1:444-40417 GCA_932178445.1 Andricus quercusramuli
TGCGAAATCACGGAAACGACTCAAAACGGAGTTGCTACAATTTCCAGTAGATTGTGTCACACCGCAGAGGAGATATAATCATTATCCCCTTTTGTCCCTGTCGTGATTTTGTACGTATTGCAATACTTGATCAAAATAACAAGGATCATTATTAGGGCCAGTATTTGTTTTGTATTTTATTTATGATATACCCAAGTCTGATAGTGTTAAGATAGCCCTATTTGCTACCGATGCAGCTGTATATACTGCCTGTGATATTCTTCCATAATGGTGAAGATAAAATTTTTCCAGATCTTGAATTTTATAATGAAACTACTGTACCTGAAAAATATTATAAATATCTACGTCCTTATACTCTTTATTACGGAGGTAGAGTAGAATGAGCACCTATAACAAGATAGTGGTATACAAACTGACCATCAAACCATTTATGCTAGATGCGGCTTCCAGATGGGGTAGCAATTGAAAAACAAATATTGAACATCTTCAAAAAATATAAGATAAATGCCTAAGAATGTCTAATAATGCTAAAAGGGAGACTTAAATCTCTCAACTTCACTCAGAACTCATATTCACCACGATCAAGCAGGAAATTTACAAATTAACTGAAGACTTTTTTAAAAAACACCTCTCTATTCTTGAAATACTGAAAGATACATCTAAGCTATGTTATGAGGATGCACCTTTCAGGATCAAATATAAATTACCGCAGCATTTGTTGCGAAATTGAAACTAAAGTCTTCAAAATATCACACTTTTCGCAGCTCCATACACTTAGCCAAAGTATTTCATCTGTATATAGTCTAGGATGAGTCAGTTTGAGGAGTAATATAATTGAAGTCCACAACACTAAATAAGTTTTTTATATATTTCCCCTAAATACAAGAATGTCAAATCATCGAAATCAATTGATTTCGGGTAAATTTTCGGAAGATAGACAAAAAACTGTTTAACAAGATTTAATATAATTTAAATATAAACAATGAAGAATTTCAAACTGTAACAAACTGTCACTCACAATCCCGGCGCTGAAGTTGTCGACGCAGTCATAGGTGCACTGGACGTGGTAACATTTGCATGATGATAGGAAGTACTATGGTAATAGTCCTGATGATGATTGCTCATGCTAGGCATAGGATTTGGATTCGAACCAAGTATTCCGTTGTGATGGTGTTGTCCAGGCGGCCCGGGATGTGGATGATGAGGCAAGCCGTAATTCGCATAACTTTGATGAAGTTCATACATCTTAAACTCTGGTGGTTTCGTGTCTTGGGAACCTGAGGAATTGCCAGTCGTCGCACTAGGAAACAGCCTTGTGATGCTGAAAGGATGACTCATAGCCGTATAAGGAGGTTCTTGTTTCAAACTTCCTGGCATCCCGTGGTAAAGACCACTACTAGGGTCACCCAGCAGATGAGGATGCAAACTTCTCACAACCATTGCAGCAAGGTCATCATGAGCGGCACCAAGATCCGAACTGAACAAACCTCCAATATCGCTTGTGACACTTTTCAAACTCGCGTGGTGTTGATGCAGACCACCAGAGTGATGATGGTGATGTGTAGAAACAAGGGAATGTAAGTCTTTGTCGTCTTGGGGTTGACCGGGATGTAAAGTTGTCTTCTTTCCATGATTGAGTTCTCGGGATGGAGGACTACCATGTTCGTTTCCACTAGGGTTGTGCTGATGATGTTTGGTTGTTTCTCTCCTGAGTTCCTTCTTCTCGTCTTTGAACCTCTTCTGGCGTCTGAGGTAACATCCGTTCTCAAACATGTTTCCGCTTTCAGGATGCAGAGTCCAGAAAGATCCCTTACCGGGCTTGTCTGGGGTCCTTGGTACTTTGACGAAACAGTCGTTGAAGCTGAGGGAGTGCCTGATGGAATTCTGCCAGCGTTGTTGGTTCTGTCGGTAGAAGGGAAATAAGTCCATAATGAAATGGTAGATTTCGGAAAGGGTAAGCATCTTGGTAGGTGCATTTTGGATTGCCATTGTGATTAAGCTGATGTAGGAATATGGCGGTTTCGCATTAGTGTAACTTCTTCGATAAGATTTGTCGGTTCTCGCTCCTTGAAAGGCCGAGTTCGGTGAATATGGTTCAGCTAACTTCAGCAAGTCTCTGGTGGCACCACCGCCACTCCCTGGGGCATGAGATCCGTAGTCAACGGCACTCAAACACGCACCTGCGCCACTGATTCCAGCACCACCGTAGCCACCCATTGTTGCCATTCCGATTGCTGGGCTCATCGTGCTAATGTTGAAGGCTCCAGGACTCTGATGACTGCAATTGGATCCGACTGTTATAGGCACTCCCATAGAGACACTGCTTATAGAGTTTATGGAGCCGTAGGTCGGCCCCATGCTGCCCATATTCGACATAGCCGTGCTTGTCATGGTTCCGAGCCTGCCAGCCTCGCTGTACATCTTCTGCGACTGTAACATGATTATAGAATTAATTGGGAGTGGGAAATTCTGTCGTTTTCAAAAACTGGAACAATAAATGCTGCCGCTGGGGTGACTGGAACCGCGAATTTTTGACACAATAAATATCACCGCACTAAAATCCGACTCCCGGGAACAAGTTTCTGACTGAATTATAGAAGCACTAATTCAGAAGGAAGGCAAAAATCAGCCAAATCGCAGAAAGTACACGGTACTCAATGAAGTTCCGATAGGGGTGATTATTGTTCCAAGACAACAAGACGCTATGTGACAATACACGTTGGTCGCCGTGCTTCATTTGGTGGCCTATTTAAGCGGGTGCGACCCCTTATTCACTCTCCTCTCTCCAGATAATGTATACACTGTTCTTCGAGAGAAGGGTCAGGCAAACGTTAAAGATATCTTGAAGATTGTTTCTCCCACCTCTACTCGCCAAACACAAGAAGTGGTATCACTAACTATGTGTGAAAAAGAGAAAAGGCGTTCTACCACCAATAAACTACCACAAAGTAGTGTATTCCGTACTCCTGAGCGGCCGCGTCTTGTTCAAACATCCCTCTCTCCGATGGCCGTTGCTGTCGAGGTGCTTGCCACCCCTTATTCGTGAGATCCTAGCCAATAGCATAAGGTCAGATTGCCGGCAGTGGTACGGCTGCGAGGAGAGTTGGATCAGGGCAGCATTGACGTACCGTACGGGGCGGGACTGTACCCTGGTGGAAAGTAGGAGGACATGCCCCTGAATATGTGTTACCTATGATGCTAAATGGCTTGACCATCACACTGGCGTCTCGCAGAAAAGCCTGACACAGTTTGCGTTGCCGACGCAAAATGGGAAAGAAATTACTTTTTGATTGAAAGTAACATACTGATAAAATTTACAAGAAAGTTTCGATCCTGTTTTTTTATTTAGTTTTTTATTCTGATTATAAATAAACAAACATGTTGAAAAAATTGCAATTTCATCAATTGTTGCAATTGCCAACGTTTCACAGATTCACATTAGACAACTATATGCTGTCATAATACAATAAACAAGAAATTATTTGTGGAAAATGTGTTTTCTGTAATTTTCAAAAAGCTTACGTTTTTTTAAAAGTTATATTACCAGAAATTTGGAGAGAAATTTGGATGGAAACAATATTAAAATGAAAAAAATTTCTTCTCAGAGTATTCTTGTTGATATCATAAACAAATTTAATTAAAAAATTCATTATTTAGGCATGTGTTGACAGAGAAATTAGTTTTTTTTTTCATTTCAGTTTTTTAAGATTAGAAGCCTCATGATAACTTCAGCAAAATTCATAAGTTTTTGATAAATTCTATAATTTTTTAAAACAAATTTAATAAGCAAATGCATTATTTCAGCATTCTTCGACTATTTTTGTTGTCGCTCATCATAATTTTTAATAATACAATCGTCATTTGACAGATCTCCCAAAAGTAAACCTACGCGAATTTTCAAAATCAAATTGTTCAAAATTGTACAGTTTTCATTTAGAATCCTCCATAGTTGAAATGTTCAAAAACATAAAACGTTGACATTAAAATAATTCTCATGTTAACGAAATGAAAAAATTATTTGGTTCTAATGACAAAAATGCAAAATTGTATAATTTAAAAAATAAAGCCTTTTAATGCTTGATCAACTACTAAGAACACTCAAAATCGCGCAGTTTAAGATTGAAGAATTACAGAGTCTCTTATTTACAATTTACATAAATTGTTAGGAATTACACAATTTAAAATTTAAAACTTTTAGAAGATAATTTCAATTAAACTTTATAAATTAGAGTGTAGAGTTTGCAGTGGTAAGTGTGTTTTGAGTGCCGCAAAAAGTGTTAACTTGAGTGGCTTCTGCTTTTTGATTGTGTAATTTTTAATGTTTTTTGTTTGAAAATTCATACGTTCGAAATTGTGAATGAATTCTTAACCGAAAAATTTGTTTATATTACGCTAAAAATGTCAGGTTTTTGGAAAAACCAAATTAAAAAACTTCAAGCTTTGAAACTATTAGAGTAAAACGATAGAGTTAAATCATTTATCGTATAAATAAATTGGTTTCAAACAATGAATATTTCAATTATCTCAGTTATGTGCATGCTGACTGTAAATAACTGTAATGTTGAAACATTTGGGTTTAGAACTTAAACGTTTACTAATTTGTCATTTCAAAATTATATTGTTCAAAATTGTATAATTTTCAATTAAAATTGTTCGAAGCTGAATAATTTTAAAATAAAAAAGGCTAAAATTGCATTGATTTCTAGTTGAAAAATTCAGACTTATTCGCTTCTAATTTAAATAATTCAAAATTGTATAACTAAGAAAAAGCCTTTCAATACTTGACCGACTATAATTTCAAAACAATCAAAATCGTAATTTAGGATTGAAACATTCGAAAACAACTCTCTCTTTGACATGAAATGTTCAGAATCGAACAATTTCCAGTTAAAAGCCTTAACAATTAAAAACAAGTTCAAGTTTATAACCTTTGAAGAATAACTTCAATGAAACTTCATAAATTAGCGAATTTCAAATTATTAACGCAACGTTCAAAATTCAAATTATTATTTTTCCATTTAAATTGCTGACGCTTGTATATCTTCAGTTTTGACTTTATAGCCGTAGTAAAAGCTTTTTTCAGGACTTGAAATTTGAAATTTTTTATAATATTAACAAGAATAATCTTAAGAGAAATTTTCTCAATCATAATTTTTTTTTCAATCCAAATTTCTTGCAATATAACTTAAAAAACTTGAAGTAATTGAAAATGAAAGAAGACAGACATTCAACAAATAATTTTTTTGTTCATTGTATCTTAGTGAAATATTAATAAGTAATGTAAATCTATAAAACTTGTGCGATTACGACAATTTTTCTATTATTGATTGTGAGGTGGAAGGGCTGTGGTGATGGAAGCATAAGTGAAGATGGACGCGGTAATTTGCGGGGAACGGAGAATAATAATTTCTCCAAGGTTTCTTAACAGCTGTTGATTTTTCTGTGTTAGGAAATCATCATTTCGCAGGGCGAACGTTACGTCATCCCGCTCTGAACAAACTATGAAAAAATTATACGCTTTTTTATCAGAAACTGTAGTGTCTATTTTTGAATAACAATCATTTTGAAAAGGTTTTCGTAATTGTTTTTATTTAACTATCAAAAACAGAGTTTCTATTTTCTGAAAATTTGAACTTGGCTATTTTTTTTAAATTTAAACCATTGAAAATTTTTCGAATAGATTCAAAATTAGTGAAAGAACCTAAATTTCTTATCATTATTTATTATACTTTAACAATTCGCTTACTTTTGATACAATTTCTACAATTTAGCCATTTTTCATCAGATCGTCGTAGTTCTTTCAGCAATGAAAATTGAAAATACGTTGAAACTGACAATTTTGTTTGATATTGTTCCAGCCATTGAGAATTATTAATTAAATAAATAATTTCATGAATAAATATGTAATTGGCTAACTTCAAACCGATAAGGTTTAAGTTTTCAAAGGAATCGACTAATAGTACTACTGTAGCTTATCAAGAGCCATGAAAGTTTACTGCCCAATAATTTTGATTTTTCAATTCAAATAATTATTATATACATAGTTAGGTAATTTTTCGGCAAAACTTAGTTTTTCAAAAGATTCAAATAGAAATAATCTAATAATATCAATTTTTGACTATATTTTCCAATGGTCCAATTTATCGAATGTATAAACAATTTTATATCCAGATTTTTAAATTTTTCTATAATTTGTAGAAACAAATAAGAATTATGTTTATTTTTCATCCTATAAGATTAGTTTCTTGAACCGGGTCAATTACAAAATAGCTTTTAAAAATCTCTTCCTGTTATAAACTGACAAAAGGAAAAATGGTTTCATCTGATAGTTATTTAAACAAATTAAAAAATTGCAGACGTTCTCAGTTTACTCATAATATGTTTTCATGAATTGTCTCCTGATAAATAAGATCGTCGGCAGTCGTTTAGTTAAAAATAAAAAAAAAAGTATGTTTTCACAAGTAACAAATAATCGCAAATTTCATTTCAAAATTTTGTATATAAAAGTGAATATTTTCCGCTAGCTATGCATTAGAATAAATAAAAATAAACATTTTTAGATATTTCAAGTTAATTCCTTGTAATAAAATGGCCAAATTATGATTGTCCTCCCGTAATTTTTTATGGAATAAACCATTCTTATTTACCAAAATATTATCATAGTAACTGGACGTTCTCGAGTTATTGTACTTAATATTTAAAAAAAACTCCATTGACTAATTATTTGGAATATTGTTAAGGTGTGCATTTTTTACATTATCATTATAAAATTTCATAGTAATTATTTCAAGAAAGGTACAATTCGATCCTAAAAATGCAGGATATTTCCATGATAGCTCAAACGTGCATTCGTCTATCAAAGTTTCATTGAAAATTCAGCATATGGTTTTAATTTTTAACGGGTCCTAATCAAATATGGTTTTACATATATTCCATAAAAAAATTTCAAGAATACAATATTTTTAAAACTACAAGAATTTGGAATATTTTCGAATTATTATATATTTAAAAAAGGGGAGGGTTGAATTTTATTTGAATCTTTCATTTTGATTGATGTATCAAATGAAATAAATTTTTTTTACTCGGCTCTCACTTATCCGTTGCTAATTCAAATCATTTTTACTTGAACGAAGGCCATTGCTAGTTGTGCCAAAATTTCATTATGAAAAGCCGAATTTTCGCGGCAGGGATGTAGCGGGACCTGAACTGTGACTATTTGGACAGAAATTTCGGTAAAAATAACATAAATTTTTGGTACTCACAGCCACTATCTTGAAGAAAAATCTCGTAATTAGATAAAAATTTCCAGAGCTAGTTACACGATATTTTCAATACTTTAGTGTAGTGGACATACTGGAATTATTCCTCAAATTCTCATTCATAATTAAATAATTTATATTTAACAATGAAAATCTATACTAGTTACATAATCTCCACCTTGATTTGTTAATTTCATGTATCCTCTTATTCAATTTACAAACCCTTAGGAAAATATTTGTTTTGAATTAGAGAAACCGTTTCTTTAACATAATTCTTATTTCAGCAAATCAAAAATAAATAAAAAAAATAAGGAAAATCCTTTTAAACTCAAGAAAAATTTTTAGTGGGACAAGAAACAGTTGACATGGCTGCTGCCGCAAAACACGTTTTCTTATTTTATTTGCTGTGAGCATGATAAGCCCGAAACGAATGATCTGAAATCAAAAAACCAACAAGATTTTATTATTATATTGCTATAACCATGGCCTGAACAAAGAGTTTTCAAAAATTTTGATTTAAAAAAATGGCGCTGATTTTTCTCAAAATTTCGACTTTCGAGGTTCTAGAAATTCGTTTTTTACCCAAAAAAATGGAAATTTTGGTCCAAATGAAAACCCCTCCGGTCAGGCCCTGCGTTTAGGAATATAATAATGAAATCTTGTTGGTTTTTTGATTTCAGATGATTCGTTTCGGATTTACCATGCTCACCGCGAATGAAAATAAGAAAACGTGGTTTGCGGTAGCGGCTATGTCTCCCCCAGTTTTTGAAAATTTTTAATAAAAAAATAACCAAAAATATATAGTAATAGATCCTATGTAGTCTATTTTAATGAAATTTCATCAACATTGCCAAGAATAAATGTCGAAATCCCTTAGAATAAGTGTATATAACCCCTTACTTTATATTGGATTTAGGCCCTATTTTAGCCTTCCAAAGGGGCACATAAATCTATTTCTTCCTACAGGGTGAGCAAAAAAGGGCTTAATTCAAACCCTCTTTTTATTCTTTATTATTTCATTATTATTATTCATTATTATTTATTATTTTCATTATTCATTATTTCTATCCTACTACTTGGTTGAAAATAGTCAAGCAAGTCATGGAAATATTGTTTAAAAGGTGAATTCTTTTGTTAAAAATTCATTTAATTCTGTTGAAAATTTAACTTTTTTGTTGACATTTTTTTTCTATCCAAAAATTTGATTGAATATTTATCTCTTTTCTTAACCTTCAGTTTCAGCAAAGATTGCATCAATTACATCATTTTATAATTAGCCCTGCGATTTATAGTTACAGTTTTATTTTCAAATGAAAGTTTCAATGTGCAATAAAAATTGAAATTTCTTTCTTAGAGTTTCATTCAAAAATACAATTGAATCTCAGTATAATCAACATAGAGTTGAAAAACACAATACTACGCTCAATGACATCGAATACATATGAAAATATATAATAAATAATTACATATATATATATATATATATTGCCGCTTTCATGCTGAATAATATCTCAGGTGCAGCTTTGACCAATGAGTGTTGAGCATTTCGCGTATTGACCAACGGAGCTTGGGCAAAGCCCGGAAATTCCTCTCACTTCGGGTTTTGACCAACGGCATTAGACACTTCGCGTATTGACCGGGCAAAACGCGAAATGCCCAGTCGTCGTGTATTGACCGTAACATATATATAATTGAAAAAGAAAAGTTAAACAACCACCGCAGGGTACCATTAAGAGCAACTGCCATGAAAAAAAATATCAATACCCCCCGGCAGAACCGCGGTAAAATACACCTATGGCCACTTCTCACATCCGTGAGATGGGTGGTCACAGGACACGACGAAATCACAACGACAGGCCGGCGAAACCCTCGTGTGTCTTGAGGACACGAAGCGACCTAAGGATGACAGCTTTCTGCATACATCTCGCAAGTGCCTTTGCATATTTTTGGCACGTGGGTATGGCTTTAAGGTTACGAACCAGTGATAATTTCGCATCTCCGAGAGCACCTATCACAAAGACAATTACTCGTACCGAATATTTCGGGTATAGTCGTTGCAGCTCTCTTTTAAGGTCTTGATGCCTCTCCTCTTTTTCTTTCTCCTTTGCAGTGATGTTGTATTCGGACGGAGCCGAGAATTCTATCACGAATATAGTTCGTTTCTCGAGGTCTTGGAGAACAACGTCAGGCCTCGAGTGCGCAACGGAGACTGCTGCCCGGAAATCGTAGTTTCAGAAGATCTGGTCCTTCTC
Organism: Andricus quercusramuli; assembly: GCA_932178445.1. NCBI lineage: Eukaryota > Metazoa > Arthropoda > Insecta > Hymenoptera > Cynipidae > Andricus > Andricus quercusramuli. The sequence goes on from CAKNXH010058904.1 coordinate 9,956, forward strand.
GTTTCGGACAATTGACTCCAGTGTTGCCGTTTACAGTACAATTGTACTCAAAAAGTACATTTGGTGAAATTTGAGTACATAAGTACCACAATCACAATTTGAGTACACTTTACTCTGTACTCTTTTTTTTCAAGTACATTTGAGTACAAATGCTGAATTTGTGTCTTTAACATTTTATTTTTGAATACGTTTGGAATTGGCGCGTTGGGCATTGAGCCTAATGTACCACTGAGATTGACCGATGCCGTTAAGTACTTTCCGCAGCTAATGACGAATGAAAAGTGTGTATTGTGCTGGCTTTAACCGTAGAAGAAAGCTTTAACGCGAGTGAAAGAGATGGAGCAAACTGCTGTCTCCTTCACTCTCGTGGTTCAAGACTTCAGAAATGCGCAGTGGGACTCAGGGGCTTCAGTTGAACTTTTCAAACAGCAGCGTAAAAATGTGTGGTTTTTAACGTTACTCTCGTTCTTCCCCTTTATTTTTTGCAGTTAAGTAAGTATATGTCAAGTTATTAAGAACACTTACATAATAATTAATCAACGAGATAGTATTGAAACAATATTAATATTATTTACAGATTAGCTGGTGGCTCCCATGATACAAATTCGCCAGTTTTCTTCAATTATATTTATTGTTTTTAATTGTTTAATGAATCAGTTTTCTTAGATCAGATTTGTGATGAGTTTTCTATTTTTATCGAATCAGTTCGATTTCTACTGCAACCCATGATTCGACAGTTTGATTTGATTAACATTGTATTATTTTTTCATTAAAAAAAGGATGTTCGCAGTAAATAAACAATAAGAATTAGCCCTTTTTAAATTTAATAATTTGAATTTCGCGCCAAAAAGTGATCGTATGCGGCGCCGCCGCAACGCCCTATTGAAAGTACAATTTCAGAGTTCTGAGTACACTTTCCGAGTACAAGCGCAATTTTCATTGTGGCAACACTGATTGACTCTATATCCCTTGGAGCGTTCGGCAGGGCAGGGTCGCGACCAACACCTCAAGAGCGACAAAGGTGGTAATAAAGTACTCTTAGGGCTGCATTATGTCTATAGATATACGTTGTTCTTGCGTGAGCCGGACACCCCGATAGTATGTGTTCTAGGTACTCAGCGTATGCATGACACGCTCTGCACCAATCAGTGGGAACTTCTTGACATAAAATGCGTGCGCGGTATGCTAAAGTGGTTGATGACTCCGTCCTGGCATGCGAAAATAAAGCCCTCTGTACCTGAATTGAGCCCTGATGATTTGAGGAAAGCAAAAGTTTGCTCCTTCGACAAGGACTGTTTTTCTACATTTCTGTGAAAGTTTCCGTGCATATGCTTGTCGAGTGGCTCATGGTGAAATTTTCTAACCTCTGCTTTCTTTACTTCGGCTTTCAGACGTGAAGCATCTAGATGTAAAAATGCACTTTCCTCACTTCTGATGTTAAAATTCAGGCCCAGGGTCTCGGCAGCTTGCTCCGCGGCTTTGTAAAGGAACGCTCCTTCGCCAATCATCTCTTGGTTTAAGACCATCTTTAGGAGAGGATCTCTGGCATTCGCAACGATGTAAGCTGTACATAAAACAATTCGGTTATGAAGACACTGGAGATTCAGAAGATTCAGAAGCGTGGTGACATCAAGGGCCTTAAGCTCGTTCTTCGTACATCTAACCACCCCAAGCGAGTAGAGTAGTACCGGGACGGCAAGCATGTTAGTCACAGATACCTTGTTCAACGCCGACAGATTGGACGACCAAATCTGTCGAAGAAGATGCTTGTATCTGCTTCGGAGAGACTCTTTCACTAATGTTACGTCCTGAATGTGGCTTTGGGCATGCCCAGGTATGTATAGGTCTCTCCAGTGTTAAGATGTCTAATAACACTTATATCCACAAGCTCAGGGTCCTTGGGAACGCCAGTAATCTTTCCTTTCTTCAAATGAATTTTGGCACACTTGTCCAAACCAAAATCCACCCCAATCTCTCCTGTGTAGTTCTTGACGATATTTATAGAAGTTTGAAGTTTGCTCTTACCAGCGGCATAGATCTTTAGGTCATCCATATGAAATACATGAGTGACCTTATGCTCACGCTGATTAGTGTCGCCACAGAGGCATCCAGGAGAATTTCGTAGTGCGAGAGATAGAGGCAGAAGTGTGATGCAAAAAAGCAAAGGGATCATACTATCCCCTTGAAAGACGCCCCTCTGGAAGGTGACGTTTTTTGTCGTCAGACGATAATTCCTAGATGAGAAGGTAAATCTAGTTCTCCAAAGAGGCATCAATCTCTCTATGCATCTCACTATGTGTGGATGTACCTTCAAGCTTTCCAACAGACAGATGATAAATCTATGAGAGGTTGAACCGAAAGCTTTCCGGTAGTCAATCCAGGCCATTGACAGGACGCGCTGATGGACTGTAGCGTCTTTACAGACACACCTGTCAACCAGCAGGTTCTCTCGACAGCCTGCTACACCTTCTTTCGAGCCACGTTGTTCGAACATCTCTCGCCATACAGCCTCAATTCGTCGAACAATCCTGTTCTTTAGGACAGCTGTAAAGATCTTATAGAGTGTGTTCAAACAAGTTATTGGCCTGTAATTCTCTGGTTTGGACAAGTTGCCTTTTTTCGGTAGGAGTATAGTGTGTCCTAACACCAGCCACTGTGGATTGGGTATCCGACTTTAAATATGAGGTGAACATGCGGGCCAAATGTTGGTGTATAGAAGTAAACTTCTTCCACTAAAAGTTCTTGATACAATCTGGTCCAGCACCGGAAAAGTTCTTCGTGCCTCTAAGTGCTTTTTTCACCTCTTCGGAAGTGCCTGATGGGCACTCCTCCTCAGATTTTATGAGGCTGTCGCCAAACTCCTTGAAGCGGATGATATTGTCAGTATCTTCTTTCAACTCTAGTGTTTTCGGGATCTTGTACACCTCTCTCCAACAAGTGTCTCCCTCCTTAGGCTTGGGTGGATTTTTGACAAAAACAGGGGGATCACTAAGGAGGCGTGATGGGTCAGCCAGAAACTGTTGATTCTCTCTGATCCATCTCTCCCTCTTCTGTATCCTCCTCCTTGCGTCAGATAACAGCCTTATTTTGTCAACAATATGCTGCTTGATTGTCAGCAGCTTTGACTTGTTTAGTGTGTGATTCAAGGTCCTTAGTTCTTGTGCGAACTTTCGAACCCTTTCCGTGAACGTTCTACCAGATGTTATGTAGTCAATCACACATTGAACACGGGACGCATTCTGTCTTGCCCATCAAATTTTCTCGTTCAGTTGATGCAAGCGTCTTCTGGTCTTCTGATCCATCGTCGGTTTCAGCCTTCGATTTGAATCAGCCAAAGCTCTCGCAGCACCATAAATTGAGCAATTGATGGTCCAGAGGTGGGACTCTTGCGAGATGTCTCCACGAAGGGAGGCATCCATTTCAGCCAGATCTTGGGGCTGAAGAGGAACTTGCATGTGGATGTTCCTCCTTGTACTGAAATTGCGATCATCTCTCAGAAGGTGCCTGCTTTCTGCGGTTGGTCTCAATGTCGCTTTTTCATCTTCGTCTGCAGCTTGATCGAGCAGCGGTTGAGGAAGCGCTCCGCGTACATATCCATTTTTCCGGAGGTAGTCGGCTTGATTTCGCAAAGACTGATGCGGAACGTGCTGAAGCTCTGGGTGTTTGTGGCACCACAGAGTATGCATACGCGCCATAAAGCCTCCGTGAACAGGGATAATACTGGCATCGTAGCAGTCTGGAATGTCATTCTTAAGTTGATCCGTCTACTCAATGTGGGCGTTTCGCCGGTTCGTGGTCGTGTTTCCATCTAAATTATTTTCAGCACCCCGAACTCTAGGATGATCGGCATTGTTTGCCGATCCATTGTCTGGTGCTCTGCGCGTTTGATCGTTTCAAACCGCATCTACAACATTTTGGTGGTTTGGTGGTTTCATTGTTGTTCCCACGAGCAGCTAGGGAAAGGGTTCGTCCATCCTTGTAGAGCCCCGCGTGCAAGGATAATGCTGATACTCTGAGAGGTCGCCCGGTATCCCAGTGTCACCGTTGAAGACACCTCACCCAGGTGCCCTGCAGCTTTCGGCACGGTTCTTACACCTTCGCTTAGGGGTTATTCCTTCGGGACCATCCCTGGACAATTGTCCGCGACTGCTTATTGATTATTGTAACCGTATTCAGCAGAAACCCTTGGTACGGGGACCCTCTGTCCATAACCCGAGGACGCTTTCGGTGGCTTTGTCATAAGCCCTCCAATTCTATTCCACAGGAATCGAAACCGAAACCGAAACATGCCGAATAATGTCTCAGGTGCAGCTTTGACCAATGAGTGTTGGGCATTGTGCGTATTGATCAACGGAGCTTGGGCAAAGCCCGAAAATTCCTCTCACTTCGGGTTTTGATGAACGACATTATGCACCTCGGGTATTGACCGGGCAAAACGCGAAATGCCCGGCCAGAAAAATAGACAGTAGATTTTTGTCTTTTTTTATTGCTGAAAATTCTGGAAGTAATGACAAAGTTTCGAATTTGGATAGTCTTATTTTGCAGGTTTGATTATTTATAGGGTTCTCACATATACATTATAATATAAAAACTGAAAAACACTGAACAACATGAATAAAAAAAAGAACTAATTTTGCACAAGTGCTTAATGGTTAATTTTCCTTCAATTTGAAGGATAACTAAATGGTGAAATTTTTAATGTTCTGTTTAATGACAAGTCATATTATTAATTTGCATAATGCTTTTTTTCATTTTTTCATCCAAAGTAACAAATTGCTTCTCTATAAAAAATTTTAATTCCTGTCTGAATTAAAATATTACAATTTTTAATTTCGACCAATGAGGAGAAATTAGAGAAATTATTTTATTAACGTCAAAAAGGTTAGCATTACTCTACCTCATTATTTATATGTGTTTTTAATATGTATTAACAAATTGAATATTTGGAATTAAATCACATATGAATACAGAATAATTACATAGCTATGTAATGTAACCTACGCGTAGGTCCTACGAGAACGAAAAAAGGGTTTTGAGGGTTACACAGGTCTTATAGAGGTCTTATTCAAATTCCTAAAATTGACAGAGAATTTGGAAGTCTTATAGAGGACTTGAAAATATAAATATGAGAATTTTAAGGGGTTTTAAAAGAGTACATGGCGGGTTATGCAGGGCTAAAGTACGTTCTATTTGGAATTATGCAGGGCTTATATATGGCTGAAATTTTTACTCGGAAGAATCCTAAAGGATGACAAGTAATTTGGACCCTTAGAAGTTCATCATGATCCAGAAGTTGCATCAAAAGGTTCTTCTTCAAAAATAATTTAATAAAGTGGGATAGATGATACTACTTCCCCACATTTTTCCTGTTCCCTGTTCCTAATTCTCTGCAGCAAAAATGATCCTGTTATAGAACAGTATAGTAGTAGTATAGTACTGTACAGAACAGTTAGATTTTTTGGTTGGTTGATTTTGTTTAAATAGAATATATCCAATGTAACTAGCCAAACACAAATTGTATTTCTCTTTTTAATTACTGAAGACGCAATAAGAAAAGACTTTCGAAATATGCATTCGACCCAGGTAGCCAGCTTATTTTTTTACCCTGCGGTTTCGATCATCAACACTGTTAGGTTTTTTCAGGAAGAAATTTAGAAACACAATATTGTCCAGTCAATCTGTGCAAGGAATTCTATTTTTGAAAAAAAGGCTCAGAAACATTATGAATCCAAAATAAAAAAGACTGAGAAAGAGAAAGGAAATGAGAGTGAGGATGGCTTGGTTGTCTCCTTTCCAAGTGTCTCCCTCTTTTTTCATCTTGTTATATACTTGCCTCTAACGAGCCAATTGATACGTTGTTTAGAAACATATTTTGAGGCCCTTCTATGCAATTCTTTCTGCATATATTGAACTTTTCGAATATGTTTTTTCAAAAGACTGATTTTTGGATTCATAATATTTCTGAGCCTTTTTATTCAAAAGTATGATTTTTTGCACAGATTTACTTGATAACATTGTGTTTCTAAAATTATTCCTAAAAAATTTAACAAACAGAGACATTAATAGCCATAGATCTTGATATTTGTTCTTTTAAATTCGGATTATAATGCCGTTCTCAGGGAATAGGTTTCTGGGTCAACCCTCAAACTTTTAAGTAGTTTTCTACTCCCAGAATTATATTTCGTTGTCTTGTTCTTCTAGATTAATACGTACAAGCAGATTTCTGCTCGATTCGATCACGGTTTTGAAGCCATTTAAAATTTCAATATGTCAGGAATTTCGATTGGTAAAAGTTTGACTTTGATGTCTTTTGTTGAAAATTTGTCTTTTGTTAGTACAAAATTCATCTTTTAGATTAGATATGTGACTATTGGCTTACAAATTGATTTCTTTGGTTGAAGATTCAATTATTCAGTTGAAAATGTTTTTTTTTGCTCAAAAATGTAACTATTTTGTTGAAAATACGTTTTTTTATTGTCGAAAATGTATTTTTTTAAACTTTTCTGTTTCAACATTAACTTTTTGTTTAGGATTGATAATTCTACGTTTTCGCGCCTATTATAAAAATCAAATATTGACAATTCGATCCATAGTTTATATCCATTATCTAACAATTAAGTTTCAAGTTTTCTAATATCATTCGTTATCACAATATCTCGCTCATATTAGCATATATCACTCATATTCATCATATGATATATTATTTTAGCTGTCATCTGTAATTAGCTTTATTTTTTACCTACGTCATAATCGTCATTCTTATGGACTTGGTACATTTTTTCTAAAACTTATGTATAATTTGTGTTCTCGAGGGCTGTTTAACCCTAGAGACTTAAAAAAAATTCTAATTCCAATTTTTTGAACTGAAAATTTACCTATTTCCTATTTCGGTCATCATTTCTCTTCTTCACTGGAAAATTCAGCTTCTTGATTGAAAACTTCTTTACCTTGTTGAAACTTTGGCTTCTGTGGAAGAATAATAATATTTTTGCCACTTTTAATTGATATTTGACAATAAGAATACGTTTAATCATGTCAAATACAGATTTTAATTCTGCTTTGTCTGGCACAACATCTCATAGTTAATTATTCGCATTCCTGTGCTCTGACAACAATAAATAACTGAAATATTAAATTTAGAAGTTATGGAAAATTGCTCATATTCTTTTGTGTGAAAAAATAAAATAAGTCTTCAACTGTGATTTGTGAAATTTTTTTCTTCCTGAATAAAATACGCTTGTTCATGCACTAAATTTGTTATTTTTATTTATTAAAATACTATTTTTAGTTTACCTTTCCCCTCTACATTTCTTTTCATCCTCACCACATGAATTCTAAAATAATAACAATAAAAACAATAGTTTTGTCAACCCTCTGAGCGTCACGCGATTATCTAGTTTTTAGTCTTCCTTTGTGCAGGTAGACGCAGGCACACTTGTCTAGTCCAAAGCTCATGCCAATCGCTTTAGAGTACCTATTTACCGCCGCCACAAGGCTGTTGAGGTCCTGTTCTAAGGAATCGAAAACTTTAGGTCGTTCATTTATAAAAGGTGGTTGACATTATATTCTCTTCTGTTCGGCGGGCCAAATATGTATCCATAAATGTGATACAGCAGGCAGTCACTTGTCTTTTGCTAGATGTTATGACAGATCTTGTCCGCTACAAGAGCATCAGCTCATTCATGCATCTGACTATTCTTGGATGCACCTTCAGGCACTCAAGAAGCTTGATAAATAGCTCATGATTTGTGTTATTGAATGCCTAATGGTAGTCAATCCAATCCATGCACATATGTATTGCGTCGATACCTGATCAAGCCCTGGGTATTTCACTTGTCTATTAACAGGTTTTCTCTGCAATCTACCAGCCCTCTCTTGCATCCACTTGTTTGAACTATTGCACTCCATACCAGCTCGATAGGTGTTAATATCCTCTCTTTGAGGAAGTCAGTGAATAGCTTATAGCTGCTGATTAAACAAGCTATGGGCTTGCAGTTCTTTGGACTTCACAAATGTCCGGTCTCAGGCATCAGTACCGTGCGTTCTTCCACTAGCCACTGCGGAATGGGTTGTTCTCCGTTTAGGAGAATAGTAAATATGCGAGCTAGATTTTTGTGCATAGAAATTAACTTCTCCCACCAAAAGTTGTTGATTTTATCTGGCCCTAGCGCTGAAAAGTTCTTAGTTCTAGTGATAACTTTGCCTTCGGCAAAAGTTACAATGGAGTGATATATCTGAAGCGCGTTTATTCAGCTGATGAGTACCTCCATATACTTGCTCCCGGAGTACTCGAATCTCTTCTGGACAGACGGGAAGGATTGATAGAAAAGGTGGAATTTTCCTGAATACACTCAACTCGTCGTTCAAGGCGCTCTTTTGCTGTTGAGAGAGATCTTATTTTTTGCGTCAAGTGCTGCTTGATGGTCAACAGATCACATTTGCTCCACGCGTGATTTGCTTTTTTTAAGTTTCGAGCAAGTACCCTAAATTTCGGAGTGAATTTCTTATTTTATGTTATGTAGCTAATCACGCACTGGAAATTCGATGCATGCCGTCTCGCCTTTTCATTTTCAAACTAAAGCTTGTAATACACTTGCGAGTCTTATTCAGGCGAATTGAAGTATTATTACTTCTATTGTCGCTAAGCAGGAAGACCGAATTCTCGTAAATTACGCAGTTCGGAGTCCAGAGATGAACATCTTCAAGGATCAAATCAGAGATAACTGTATTCGCTTCAGCTAATTTGCCCATCCTAGGAAAGACTTTTTGGTGGATTTTTGTTCTCCTACTTCTCATGTTGGCATTATCCGCTATCTGCAAAGGTGGTCTTGCTGGAATGGGTGGTATGTTCGCTGGAAAATGTGTCCCTGCTAGACAGAGAGCATCGTATCTGTTTTTGCGCAAAAAGGATACTTGATCTTTTAAATACTGAGGCATTTAATAAGCGAATTCTGGTTGCATATTGACCTAACGTTCATGCAACCTCTGCTTGAATTTTCTCCTCGCCGGTGAACTTCTTTGCCAACAGGTAAGGATGTCCCCCCTGAGTTCGTCCCGCCATTTAAAACGATGTTCCCGCGTTTGTCCGGGGCCATTGTCTGGTCGTCGCCTCGTTTCGGTCCCATTACCACTCCCGACTAAACCATGGCCTTTATCCGAGAGAGGCCTATTGTGGGTCACACTGCGCGATACTGGTAACGTAACCACATAATTCGTTGCATTGGGGAATCAGCCCAAATCAACGTGGCTGACTGCAAGAGCCAGAGCTCTCGGGTGATGTAAACGTCACATCCTTGCGCCCCGGACTCATAGGCGGGAATAACACTAAACACCTTGGTAATGGAGAAACATATACATATCTTCGAATACCGCAAGCGGAAACCCAAAATGTGCGTGTATTAAAAACGGCCCTTGAAGAAAATCTATTGCCAAATTCTCAGAAAAATTTGGGCTTCGAAATTATTTGGAAAGAATAAGATCTAGGCGACCGAAATGCTGGACGTTCCTATACTGCTCTACATATTTGGTGCAGTAAAATCCAACGTCGATGAGTTGAAGCAACTTGACCGAAGCACACGCAAGATGATGACAATCCATTGCAGTCATCATCCTAGATCTTCCGTACCTCGAATATCACTTCCTCGAGATGAAGGGGGTAGAGGCTTGCTAAGCTTGGTGTGTCTTCATCGAGGAACGGTTCTGGCTGCAGCCTGCTCAGTTCTGAATAGCATAGATTCTTTTATGCGACTCGTACATTAACATGTAGTCGTCAATGCGGTCGCGTTCCTATACCGTTTCACAGATAGGGCCACAGAGGAGCTTGGTCTCCCATTTGATTCCACCGGTCTGTCCAACATGTTTCTAAAGGCTACTAGATGCCTATACAGCTCTAAAAGTCCTGTATTACCATCTTAGGTACTTCTATGGTGTTGATCAACTGCCCGTCTTACCATACGCGCAGGGGGAACTCGAGTCCATTGTGGAGAATGATCAGTGTAAGATCGACTGAAATTTCTCCTTCTCTACTACTCAACGTAATGTAATACAAAGCTTGATTCTGCTTCAGGATCTGAAGAAGATCATTTACGGGATTGAGCTTTTGGCAACAGTCGATACTAATATCACGGCAAAGGAGAAACAAAACGGGCTGAATATCAAGCACTGATTTTCAAGCTGAGCAGGCTGTACCAAGGCTACAAAGTCCATCTTGTAGTTCTCATAATCGGCTGTCTTGGAGGTATGTAAGCTTTACTCTTGAGCCAACTCATCAAAATTCCAGCTTGCCAGCCTCAGGCTCAGTCCATCGCAAACCAGATGCAAAGGGTTGTTCTTCTAAGATCACTTCATCTGGTCCGTCAACACTGTTCTTCATAATATCCCGGGTAAAAATATTTGGTCTTGATTTTGTCTTGGGTAAAGACCAATCCAAGACAATTCCAAGTCATTCTGTATGTCTAGCTCGTGAGACGGAACCAGACTATTCTTGATGTCTTAGGACGAATATTTTTGGCTTGAAGACAAAAATTTATGTCTTGAGACCGAGGCCTTTGCGGGTGATCACTAATCAGCTTCAAACTTTATAAAATGTTTACATTATTTATCTTCATGGTATTTATTGTTTATGTGTTAATAATTTTATTTATCTGCAATAGTTATGTTGTTTGGATGACAAATCTAAAATTTTTTTCCTATCTCCAACAGTTCACTAGATACTTCTAGAAAATGACAGTTTTAATATTTTCATAAAAAATTTTATATGCCTGCAGTTGTTGAGACAGCCAGGTTCTGAATTTCTTATTTAAAAATTATTTATTACAAAATTACAAGTTTTATCGATTGTAAAATTTTAATCCTCAGCAGATGTTGACTGCTTGGTCCTCGCCTAGCTACCTGATTCCTGGAAATGGCAGACCCTGCCGGTGGGGTCCATAGTTTATAGAGGCCGGAGTATAATGGACAATAAAATTTACAAACTAAAACTTCTCTACTTTTGACCCTGGCAAATGTTAAAGCCACAAACTGGCAATATAAATTTCTTTAAGAGCAATTCGTTATATTTATCAGGACTTACACTTCTTGTCTTGAAACAAGTCAACCTGGTCTTGTCTTGGCTCAGTCAACAGTCATAAATGCAAGCAAAGTCTGTATATCTCCAATGTCTAGCTGGTGAGACGGAACCAGACATCATGGTCCTAAAGACATATTGAAGACATTCAAGACAAAATCAAGACGAAATGTTCTTACCCGGGATTGTATAAAGAATGGTATCGCTCAAAAAGAATCCAGAGGTGAAGCTTTCATCTTCATCTGTACTGTCTGCCGCGTAAGGGGCATATGAACCGCTTCCGGTGGATTTTACTGAGTGGTAAAAAATATTTTGAATTCATTTTCCAATACGAAAACAACGGAAAATTAATTTATTTAACGGAAATAAGAAAGCAAGTTTCCTGTAACACGTTAATATAAATTTTGTACCTATATACGTACTTAAAAGTTTGCAAGCCGTTGAGAATCTCGTTTAAAAGGACAGCTTTTGTTTGAATAATCGGTCAAGATGCTCTGTCACTTCCTTGATTAAACCATTCGAAGACAGCAGCATTCAAAAGCACATCACTTTCCTCATCAAAACAACTCGCAAAACAGTTCAAGTGGGAAGCACGCACTTCTGTGTAATCGCACGATGCATGCGACGTAGTTTCTTAACCAGGCATTGAATATTAATAAGAAATCTTATCGTAAATCATTCATTTTTAACCGTAGTAAAACATTTTTGAATGAAATGAATTGATATTTACATGGCATGGCGTCAATGCTCGGAATGTCTAAATACGGGAAGCCTATATCCGGGGTTCACTTTATATGTTCAATATGCGCATAAATTATTATTATGCGCAATTCTCGTTTCAGATTGGCAGGGTAGTTGACAACCAGTGGCCCCAACTTTGGCATGTTGAGCTACTGCGCTTGCCCGGCGCAGCGGTCCTCATTGGTCGCTGTTCGCGCGCGATTTGAACCGGGTATAATTACCAATTATTGAAATTAAACTAGAGAATTATTATCAATTGCACATAAATATTTATATTCCAATGAAAAAGGTTTTTGAATAAAAAATGTTTATTTAAAGATTAAAAAATACTTATTTGCAATATTTTTGAATATAAGCTGGTCTTTGCAACTGAAAAAATAAACTATTAAGTACAAAATATACGCATTATTCTTTTTTTCTAACCTTACATCACAAATTACGTAATTTCTTATATTAACGTGCAATTTATAATAATTACCTACTTTAATTTCAATAATTGTTCATTATTGCCGTTTTAAATCGCGCGCCAACAGTGACCAATGAGGACCGCTGCGCCGGACAAGCGCAGTAGCTCAACATGCCAAAGTTGGGGCCACTGTTGACAGCGGGTGCAGTTCCAGTGCACGCAAAGTAGCTACGATCCGGATCTCAGAAACTTACTATCACTTACTATCACTTACTCAAAGGAGCCTTTGTATTTTAGTTCGCCTACTCCGGTTTTTAGAAAATTTATTATTTCTCATGATAAACCCTGGCGGACCGAACGAACGGAGCGGATACGCTACAACGTATCCTTATAGTATCCACATCGTATCCTCTCCGTATCATGCAAGAAAAACTCCTTAAAAAAGGAAGATGAACATTTCACTTGTTAAAATTCGGATTCTACGTGAAATTTTGCGTTAAAAGGTCAGGGAGTAATCGCAATAGTTTTTCTTGCAACATTAAAAACTTTAAAAAAATATAATACTTATCGATAACGTGGGCTGAAGGCGACTTCAAACGCATCGTCGACGGATAAAGCCTATGAACTGCTACTGAATGACGATGCGTTTGAAGTCGCCTTCAGCGCACGTCATCGATAAGTATTATATTTATCAAAAGTTTTTAATGTTGCAAGAAAAAATATTGCGATTACTCTGTGACCTTTTAACTCAAAATTTCACGTAGAATCCGAATTTCAACAAGTGAAATGTTAATCTTTCTTTTTTAATGAGTTTTTCTTGCATGATACGGAGAGGATACGATGTGGATACTATAAGGATACGCTGTAGCGTATCCGCTCCGTTCGTTCGGTCCGCCAGGGAAACGTTGCTATACTATCCATTTATATGATGGTAATGCTTTCCCTTCTCTAAACATTAACAGCTTTAGCTCGTTGCCGTAGGTGCAGTAGTATTGAAGATAATTTTTTACCTTCTGAACTACTTTTTGTTTAAATTTATGAGAATATTTTATTTGTGTGAAAACATATAAGTTCTTAAGGCTTTAAAGAATTAATGACAATTTTCTTCAAAATTTTCATGGCAAATTCGACAATGAAAGATCTTCTTAAAGTTGACTTATATACTCTAAGCATATTATTTCGGGTTTTTCGGCAAATAAACGATGACCGTTCCTCACCAGATTTTTTCTTCTTTTTTTCTATTTTTTGTTTCTATCGGGTGTTCGTCCGTCTCTCCGTCGCACAAAATGGCAAAAGCGCCATCATTTTTTTCCAACAAGTTTTTTCATATTTTATTACATAATTTTTTTCAAACATTTTTTATCAAAAAATTGGTGACAAAACGTTTTGTTCCAAAAGTTTTTGTTCGGAAAATTTTTTTCAAAATTTTTTTTTAACAATTTTTTTCAACAATTTTTTCTTATAACATTTCTTTTTAAAGATTTTTTCTTCAAAAAAGTAAGAAATATATTTTTTTTTCAAGATTATGCTGAGACTTGAATAAACGTCTTAATAGGCTGCGGAACCCTTCCTTCTAGGCGCTCGGCGCCTACTTTTACTTATTTTCTTCAAACGCTTTTTGTTACTGATATATTCACGGCCAAAGTGACCGGACTGCATGGAAAAATAAGAGAGTGCAATTATTAATTTTAAATTTGGTTTCGTAAAAAATTTACGAAATTTTCGGGCATTCATGCAATATTATGAAATTTTCAGAATTTCTTTTAGAATTTCCGAAATCTTAGATAATTAATGCATTTTTTTTAATTCCTAAAGTTGTGGAAAATTTTTGAAATTTTCGGAGGTTTCTGGACATCTATGAAGTTTGTGAAAACTTATGAGACCTCATAAAATTTTCGGAAATTTATGGAAATTATTACAGAAGCTGATGAAGATTAGTTGAAATTCATGAAGGGCTAAATGGAAAATGATAATACTTGTAAGATTTTGAATCCCATTATATGTAATGAAACATATTGATGCCAACAATTCAATTCAATCATATCAAGGCTGGTGCCCTTCTCAGTATACAACGCCAACCAACTATGACTCTTCTCTTCTCGGTTCCAGTTCTGTCCCTACACGCCCCCATCAATAACCAAAGTTTGGTGGGACTGACGTTATAACTGCCCTCTCCACCCTAAGACCACTAGATACTTAACTTGGACATGATTTGTATTTGTATTTATTCATGAAAAGTTCCTAGGGCTAAATAGTTCTATAAGGAACAGGTGACACATATTACAATTAAAATGTAAAGACGATGGATTTGACGATTGAAATCAAAAATAGGCATTATCAAAGGTATAGAACTTAACTATGATATGAAAAATTGAATCCGGGCTATCAACAGAAGGATATTATACATATAAATACGCAAGTATACCTACTTAAAAGTAAATACGCATTCATACAACAACTTATACACATATTTCAATATTGAATTTCAGTGTTACCATTGTGTGATTTCGAGGGTAGGATTTCAAGTGTTGAATAAGTAAGCAGAAAGGAATTTTCTTAAATAAAATTGTGAAGGTGCATTAGGTTGACCAGAAAAAAAAACTTTTGATTTTCTTAGGAGTGAGGGCAAATAACGGAAGTTTATGCGACTGTAGAAGCCAGATTTTTTCCTTCAAAGTTTAAACAATATTTAGAGATGGCCCATCGCTTTTGAAGTTCTTATGTAATTAATATGGGTAAACTTAACTTTTTTTTTCATTCAAGATTTTAATCATGAAGTTATCCACTTTTCAATTTGAACTATTAATATGTTGTTCTTGAGGTTCTCAGAATCCACATAAAAACATTATTTCAATGAAAAATTCATAAAAAGCATTGAATACGGTTGCTTGAGAAGTGCCGTGTTCATTGTTTTCTACTTTTTTCAAAGACTAATAACAGCTCTTATAACATATACCTTACATTGAAATTTTGAGAATATTTTCCTCGAAGGTTGAAGATCGCATTTTCTGAAAAAGCAGATTAGGAAAAGTATAAGTGAACGTGCAATAATGATTACAAATCTGAGTACTTTTTAGAAATTTAACAGTTCTACGACTTAAGCTGTTTAATTGTCGGGGCGGAGCGCTTATCAGCTCAGCCATAAATGTCGATCACAGTGGGTCGTGACACCATAAACTCATGAAGTAGACCCATTCTCAGCAAGTTTTTTTCAGTCATATTTCCCTTTTTCAGAAAAGTGGATAATAATAATTCTGGGGACTTTAACTAATCCTGTTATAAAGTCACATCGATGAAAAGAGCTGGGGTTGCACTTTTACGGTCGACTCTTCACTTAGAAAAATTTTCAGCTTTTGCAATGACAACTTTCAAAGACGATGGGCCACCTCTAAATATTGTTTAAAATGAAAGAAAAAAAATTTGGCTTCTACAATTGCAGAAGCTACCATTATTTGCCCGTCACCCCTGAAAAAACCAAAAGTGTTTTTTTTTTCTGGTCACCCTAAGGTGCAGTTCTAATGGTTATAGGTAGTTTGTTCCAAAGGCCAGCACCACGAATAACAAAGGACCTTTGCATTTTACACACGCGGTGTGGCTGAATTTTTAATACTGTCTTTCCCTCACGGAGTTTGGAATGTGTTGGTTGATCTTTGTCAATGAAATGGAAGAGGTTGAGAAGATAGTGCAAAGCTTCATTACTGAATAGGCTAAAAAGTAAATTACCCATAAAAAATTGTCTTTGTTTGGCGACATTAAGGAATCCTGTTCTTTCTCTATACTGAGTAATATGTTCACTTTTGGGGATGTTATAGATGCACCTAATGCAAGCATTAGGCGTATGCTCAAGCTTGGCATTCAGCTCATCAGTAATATCGTCATATACCACACAGCCGTATTTAAAGAAAGGAAGTATCAGGATTTAACTAGGAGGATACGCGTTGAAGTAGGAAGTGATTCTTTATGCCTGTTGAGCTGTCGGTGGTCTCTGAAGGTTTTTCTGAAGATATCCGTAACGTATTCATTCCAAGTAAGAGTGCGATTAAGTATATAGCCCAAATCTTCCAAAAAATCCACAAAGGGGATGAGATGCCCACATTTTCACAAATTTCGACTTACAAAATGAATTACTTGCTTCAAGTTGGTAGCTAGGCGTACACGGTATACAGTGAATAATAAAACCAATACAATAGCCTCGTAATGACTTAAATTTTGATGAACAAAAGGCACGCATACGATAAAGGTGAACGTGAAGTTTCAAGGGCTGAATCGAGACTGGGTGTTGGGAATGCTAGAGGGGTAAATGATCCTAAAAAAGAGAGTTACGAGAAATTGTCAAGAAGATTGTGTTGTTTTGGAATGAAAGTAGGAATCAGGAGATTATACACCATACCATGCTACGCCCCAGTTGATGATGAAAGGTGTGACGTGAAAAACGCTTTCTGGGACACTTTAAATGATACTATAGGTACTTGCGACCATGGTGAAAGAATCATTCTGCTAGGATATATGAATGGACGAGTTGATGTCTAACGACATGGTACAGAAAGGGAGCTAGGTTTTTTTGGGGATCGAGAAACAAATGGTAACGGATTAGGATTAATTAGGTTTTGCTTAGAAAAGGGCTCATTCATTACAAATAATTGGTTTAGACATAAAATGAACCGCATGTACACCTAATGCAGATGAGATATCCGCAGTATAATGGACTTTGTTGTTGCGGAAGAAAAACTAAGAGAGCTAGTAAAAGATACAAGGGTTGTGAGAGGTTGTGAATGCAATACTGATAATTAAATTTTAGTCTCTAAAATAAACTAAGGTCAAGGATGGAGGAGAAAGAGAACTGTGGAGGTGCTAATATGCAATAAAGGTGTAGAGGGCACATGGAATTTGCTTCGGGATATCATTATTAAAAGTGCGACTGAAGTGTGTGATAATGCGGTTGTGGGAAGAATGTCTGTTGAATCATAATGAAATCAGTGGCGCACATTGAAATTTCTGCTGGGGTAGCAAAGCTCCTTTTTTCACGGAATCAAGCACCCAAACCTCCAAGAAAAACCCAAAAATCACAATTTGATAAGCAAAAAAAGAAACCAAGACCCTCCTCAAACATTTCTTTACTTTCTACATGTATATATATATGCAGTTGAACCTCGATAACTCGAACCACCAAGGGAAGCAAAAAACACTTCGAGTTATCGAAAATTGGAGTTATCGAGGAATTATTGAACCTTGACGAAAATCCCGGGGCCGAAAAATGTCTTCGAGTTATCGAAAATTCGACTTATGGAGGTTCGAGTTATCGAGGTTCGACTATATATATATATATATATATATATATATATATATATATTCATATATTATATATAATTATATTCGAAGGAGGTACAGGAGGTGAAAGAGTTTGTGTACCTGGGCTTCGTGTTTCGAAGGAATGGGGGAGTGGATGGTCACATAAAAGAGAGAGTGAGGAGGGCAAATGTGGTGATGAGGCAGGTGTGGGAGTTGGGAAAGAAGTTATTCGCAGATGATTTTGGAAGGAGAATGAAATTTTTTGATTCACTAGTGATGAGTGTGCTATTGTATGGGGTAGAGGTGTGGGGGTGGAAGGAAAGTGAAGAGGTAAATAGAACGCAGGAGAGGTATGTAAAGTGGACTCTGGCGTTGGCAAGGAACACGCCTAATTATATTGTCAGGAGGGAGACGGGGAGAACGAGTGTAGGAATTCTAGCAGGGAGCCGGGCGTGTAAACATGAGGAGAAATTTTTGAAAGAGGGGGGAAGTAGGCTGGTTAGGGAGTGTTGGTGGGAGAAGGAGAACAGGGAAGGGGGTGGGAAGATGGAGGCGGAGAGGGAAAGGTATTTTAGAATGAATGGACTGCAGATGGATGAAGTGAGAAGGATGCACGAGGAAGGAAGGAAGGTTTATGACTTGGTTAAGCAAAACAGCATGCAGAGAGAGAAGACAGAAGGGGAAGAGAGAATGAGAGAGTCAAGATTTAACAAGAACTATGTGTGGATTATGCCAAGGGCAAGAACGCAATATTTGTGTATGAAAGGAGAGAAAGGAAGTCAGGAACTTATAGCGAGGATGAGGTGTGGGTGTATGGAGGGTTTTAATAGGTTCTGGCTCTCTCGGGAGAAGAGGATGTGTGAACTGTGCCCGAAGGGGGATGCAAGAGTGGAGCACTGGTTGGAGGAGTGCGGGGAGGTGGAAAGAAGTGAGATAAGCATGGAGGCATTGTTGTATGAAAAGGGGGAAAAAAGGGCAGTAGCATGGGTGAAGGGAGTGTTGGGTAAGATGGAGATGAAGAGAAGGAAGGAGGAAGAGGAATGGAGATGGAAAGATTGTAAATAGGAGAGAAAGTAGATATAAGTAACATGTAAATATTGTAAATAGTAGATAAGTAGTAGGTATTAGAGCGAAAACAGAGGTTGGCAAGCGAGGCAATGCGAAAAAGTAGGGATATACGAGCGAGGTGAAGCGAGGAAGGCAAGGCGATACGAGCGTGTGGCTTAGAGATAAGGAATGGATGGATGTTAGTTTTCAAGGGCTAGTTTTATGAAAATTCTGTAAAAATGGATGTGTAAGCAAGTCAATTTTCTAAGGCCAGCAGGCTGAAAAATAAACGTTTATCCATCTATATTATATTCACATTTTTGAAATTATTATCTGAAGATCGAGGCTCAATCATCAATTCGAGCTCTTTTCCAACTTGAGTTGTCCAATTTTATGATCTGTTTTTGAAAGAAATAGTGGGAACAATAGAACCAATTAGATATTAGAGCATTGGATTTTTCAATGGTTAATGATACCTACATTACAATGACAACCACATCTCGTTCTTCAGAAAACATGTTTAAGTTTAATTTCGTTTTTAATTCTTCATCAGCAACATCACAAACTAAAGTTGAAAGTATGTCAATAATATGATGGCATTATACTTGGAAAAATGGTAGTGAAAACGACTTTAACAATACCCCCCCCCCCACCCCCACCGGTCAGAAGAGATGCTGGCTGATGTCCGCGAGGAAGGTGGCAAACATTAAAAAGTTAGAAATCAATAATACTATAATAGTGAATGAGAGCAATAAATTATATACTCAAAACGTACCTCCATCCCTTTTAGTGGAAGAACCTGCTTCATCATCTTTGTCCTTGAATAAATAATTTTCTTTTGTGCTCTCTTGAATAAAAAATCGACTGGGTTTCGCGAACATAGTTCTCATATTAGCTGTTCTACAAATTTTTCTTGGCTTCTTATTTTTGCATGCTTCTATGTGCTTCTTTATGTTATGACTATTTTCATTCAGTGAGAAGGATTTATCACATATTGGGCAGTTTTTTGCCCTAAGAATGAACTTTTGTTCCATAATTCCACTGTTTACAATGTCCGTATCTAACATCCTAACCTTACCTTCTCAGTTTCTCCACAGAACTGTGGCGAACACAGCACCGCTAAACCTGCGATGTCGACACTTAACATTGAGAAAATTTAAAATGCTCATACCTGCTCCATAGGACCCGCACTCACCTCCAAGAAATCGCCCCCCCCCCCCTCAGACTAGGGGTAGCCGCCGCTCCCTCTGGTCCCGTCGAATGAGCACCACTGCATGGAATGATAAAATCATTACTTAAGACTTAAGAATGATTAACGAAACAAAAAAAAGGAAAGTAAAACTACTAGTCAAGGAAAGTAAAGATGAAATAGAAACAGAAGAAGAGAAGAAAATGCGAATCGGTTTCGAAGGATGCAAAAAACTGTTTTATAAATTGGCATTGATTCGTATGAAAAGAATGAGAAGTACAGATTTAGTCAGCAAGAGAAATAACACTGCCGAGCGGAAGGTTAGTTTCACGCGCGTAGAACGGTTGGGAGGAGAGAAACTTTCGCCTCGGAAAGCTCGTGAGAGAAGGGCTGTCAACTTGTTAAATTCAGATATTCCAGCTGATCGAAACTGCCGGTAACTATCTCTTGTTTGCAACATTACCTTTGATGAACTACGTTACCGACAGTTTCCATCAGCTGGAGTACACGAATTTTATAAGTTGGCAACCCTTCTTTCACGTGCTCTCCGAGGTGAAAGTTTCTCTCCCACCAACAGTTCGACGCGCGTGAAACTAACCTTCCACTTGTCGGTGTAAAGCCGACCACTTTTAGGAAATTATTGAGAGGCGAAGCTATAGAGCAAAGCAACTGCAACACAGAACATGATACGCTAGAAAATCCGGTTGAGAGAGTCTGTGCCTGTGAGGTTGGGGATATAATTAAGAACTTACAGAATTGTGAGGCTACTGGTGCAGATAGTATCAACGGTGTAATGCTTAAATACGGTGGCGAGTACATACCTCACAGGTTTTGCGAGTTGATAAATTTATGTATCGAGATGAGAGAAGTTTCAGATCACTGGAAAAAGGCAATTATCGCTCCAATATACAATAGAGAGAGATGAAAGTAACGGCAATAATTACAAAGGTGTCAGCTTATTAAGTACCTTAAATAAAATATGTTCAAAAACACTTATTTATACTTATTCATATGGTAATAGAAATAACAGGAAAAGATATGGGAAGTCCGAAGTGGATTTATGCCAGGATGATCATATGCAGATCAAATACTTATGTTTCGGATCAGACTCGAACATAATGATGATCGCGCAAGTGATTAGGTGAACTCAAGAATACACAGATTAATAATGAAACTTTGTAATAAAAGCTGCGTTTATTCGCAAAGACAGCGTTGAGTTTACAATATAAATTTACTGGAATATAGAGACACACGTGTCCCGTATTGAAATCTCGCGTCGAGTGCGAGGAAAAGCGTCGAGGAAAGCGTCCGTGTGCCCCTCTGAAAAGTCTTTTAAAGTGGCGGCCGGGAAATCAGTACTCACACCGTGAATTTGTATATGTTGATACGGAAATTCTGAACATCCTCCTGATTCGTTTCAAGATGAATCGATGTCTCATTACTGCTACGATCATCGTAGATGACCGCCCGATTTGACGTACCCGTAGTGGTGATGAGAGAGGGATTAGACGAGAGTGAAAAATGGCTCTGAGATTGACGGAATTAAATTTAAGATGGTAAAATAAAGTTCGGGTCTCGATGGGTCAGAAAAAGGTTTATGAAATATCTTCCCTTGCACGTGGGAGGAGACAGAGCTTCATAATAGGCCTCTCTAGCTCGATAGTAGCTGCTTGGACTGTAACGGCACGAACTAGGCCATCCTCTCCCGGATATACGTCGGTGACTCTGCATAAAGGCTATTTGGTAGGTGGAATCGTCTCATCAGATTCCTTCAAAGTGGCCAGATCTCGTACCTGGACAGACTGTTGACGTTGACGCCATTTAGGAAGTGTTTGAAGCGAATGAAGGTATTCTGAAGACCATCTGTGCCAGAAATCTTCCTGCATTTTCTGGACCATTTTTCACCTTTCATACGCCGGAATGTGCTCGTGTATAAGCGAAGATTCAGGAACGGTGGTGGGTGGTCCTCCAATGAGCCAATGTCCTGGAGTAAGCGCGGAAAAATCACTTGGCTCATTAGTGATTGTTTGCAGTGGTTTTGAATTAAGACACGCCTCGATCTGTGACAATACCGTTGAGATCTCCTTAAAAGTTAGAGTCGAAGATCCAATAACTCGTTTGAGATTATGTTTGGTAGATTTGACGGAGGCCACCCACAGTCCACCAAAAAATGCTTAGGGCAAATCACAGAAAAATGTCTAAGAGTAAATAAAAAAGTTTTCTGTGGATTTCTTGACCTAGAAAAATAGTACGGAGTCAATGGGTGGCCTTTGCAAGCAATTAAACCCACATATGTAGGTCGTGAAGCGAGGGTAAGTGTAAATGTGAAGCTGAGCGACTGGTTCGATATTATACTAAGTATTAGGGAATGATGCATTATATTTGCAGATGATAAGGTTGTTATGGAATTCAATCGAAGACTTGTAAAGAATGATCAGAAAACTGAGTATAAGTATGAAACACTTTTTTCCAGGAATTTAGTATGAAACACTTTTATCCAGGAATTTAGTATGAAACACTTTTTTCCAGGAATTCAGCAAACATCACAAATACCCATCTCTACTACATTCCTTGCACATGTTGCAATGTGAAATGCATTCAGAGTTTAAATGATGCACGATAAAATAGTAAATTCAGCAATTTACTTTTTTTTCAAAATGAACGTAAATAAATAAAAAATAATGGTGTTTGATGGGAAGGGTGAGAAAACAATGCCACTATGCTGTATGGTAGCTAGACCCGGACATATCAAGAAAAGGATATGAGTAAAATTAACGCGGTTGACATACAAGACCTGTGCATAGTGTGCGGTAAAACGCTAACAGACAGAGTGAGTAACATAAGAAACCTCAAAGAATGTGGTATACACAAGACACAATTTGACAGGAATGAAAGAAATTTTTTGGGATGGTTTGGGCATGTTGAGAGAATAAAAGATGAACGACTTACGAAACAATTATATCAAGGTAGAGTGAATGAATGTGTACCCAGAAGCATACCGAGGGAAAAATGTTTAGAATGTGTGAATGTGACTGATTGCGACCCTAAAGTGGTATGCAGAAACAGAAAAGTGTGGCGAAAAAAAAAATTCATAAGAAATTCATGATCAGCTACCCTGGTCGGAGCAGTGCTGCGGAATGAACGTGTTATTTAAATACAAAACACGTGAATTCTAGATCAATCAAAAAATCTACCTCTCCTCCATTGCTCTCTTCCTCGCCGAGTAAGTCATACTTACACCGAAAGGGATATGGCGTAAAATGGTACATTCAGAAAAAAGTTTCTTTGACTTAAAGAAAAATATGTATTGTCAATCAATATACTGAGGAAGAAAGTTAGCGCTGTCCCACTGCTTGAACTATTTTCGAGAGGCCTGATGGTGATAGCCATGGATCTCAAGGAAATAGGGAGGCTAGTTCTGGGATCAGCTTATTTTCCTTATGACAGCGATATCAACTCACCACTGGATGTACGTACACTGGTGGAATATTGCAAGGTAAGAAGTTTTCCTCTTCTGTTGAAGTGCGATGCTAATTCCCACCATACTTTGAGGGGTAGCATGGACGTCAAATCAAGAGGTAATGACCTACTAGAATACCTTATCACTATTGACTTAGATATTCTTAACACGGGGAACAGATTGGCGTTCAAAAATTCGGTCAGGGAAGAAGTCATTGACATCACTCTCTGCACCAGTAGTTTTAGAGATAGTGTCAAGAATTGAAGGGTTTCAGATGAACCCTCTCTCTCAGATCACTCACAGATAGAGTTCGTGTTGAAATCCGTTGTAACCGCCGGCCCTAAATGGGTCAGAAATCCAAGAAGGACGGACTGGGATCAGTTGTCCACGGAACTAAGATGTGCACTTTCAGAGGTTCCCAGATCAATTCGAGACATGGACGCCCTGGAGATGTAGCCAAAACTTTCACGGAAGCCATCAAAGCTACTTATGAAAGTTATTCTCGACCTACAAGAGTCCGAAAGGCTGGGGAGACACACTGGTGGAACGGGAAACTCGAAGAGCTTTGCAGGGTAACCAGAGAGAGGTTCAGACGTGCCAGTACTGGCAAAACGAAGAAACTATGGACGTCATTCACAACGATGAGGGACGAATACAGAGGTGCAATACGTAAGGCAAAGCTGGAGAGCTGGACCAACTTTTGCACAGATATCTAGAAGGGAGCTTAGGCGGCTAGACTGGACAGGCTGCTTTCTCGAAATCCGGAGGCTATTCTCGGCACTCTGAAATTGCCCGGAGGGGGATACTCAGAGTCGGACGGGGATACCTTGGCCCATCTGATCAGGGCACATTTTTCAAGCTTTTTAAGGTCTGGAGAAGAGAGGTCGGCAACTCAGAGGCATGCAAAGTCAGCTGTGGCCCAACTGGGCCCGAAACGACGTTTGGCTAACGAGATTATCACCCCTGCCAGGGTCAGGTGGGCTTTGAGATCCTTCAGTCCTTACAAGTCTCCTGGCCCGGATGGCATATATCCAGCCCTCTGACAGAGGGCTGGAGAGATCACCACAGGGCCGCTAGTGAGACTTGCTAGGGCTAGTCTGACGTTGAGATATGTCCCGACGGCATGGAGGGGTACTAGAGTAGTCTTCATTTCGAATGCAGGTACGATCGGTTATACTTCACCCAAGGATTTCCGGCCCATCAGCCTAACTTGTTTCCTACTAAAAACAATGGAAAGACTTGTGGATAGATATATTTGCGATGAGGTCTTGTCAAGCAGACCGCTCCACAACTAGCAACACGCCTACAGAGCTGGTCACTCGACCGAGACGGCCCTAATCGGAGCAGTGAGAAGTGAGAAGGAGAAAGGCCTTGCGATTGGAACCTTTATGGACATCGAAGGAGCCTTCAATAACACCTCTGGAGAGGTGATCAGGGCGGCCATGAGTACACATGGTGTGCCTACTGCAGTCGTAAAATGGACGTGCCACATGCTGGCCAACAGGAATCTAACCACGACTAAGGGTGATGTCACTCTAAGTGGAATCATAAACTCGGGATGTCCGCAGGGGGGAGTTTTATATCTCTTGCTGTGATGCTTGGTAGTGGATGAATAGTAGCACTGATGATAATAGATTCCTGCTGCAAGAATACTAGATTATCGGTTAATCCAAGTAAGACAGATGTGGTTGTTTTCACCGGAAGGTACAAGTGGGGAATTGCGAGAACATTGAAACTTAGAGGACAACAACTAGAAATCAAAGAACCAGCTAAATATCTAGGAGTAATTCTGGATAAGAAGCTGTCATGGAATGAGCACCTGGAAAACAAGTGCAAGAAGCTAGTAAAGACCCTATGGCTCTGTAGGAGAGCCATAGGGAAAAGCTGGGCCTTGAAACCGGAGACACTTATGTGGATTCATACAGCGATCTTGCGTTAACCTATACGGCGGTAGTCTGGTGGAGCAGGGTCGAGCTGTGCATTGTGAAGGCTCGACTAGAAAGGATCAGGGGACTGATTTTAAGAGGCGTCACTGGAGCCTCGAAGTCGACACTCACGATGGCACTGGGGCACTAATAGGCTTAGAGCCTGAACATGCCCAGGGATAAAATGGGCACTCGCTACCTCTTCGACAAGAAGTATCGAGTTAGCCTATCCACGGGGGAGGAATGGGTTGACGGCGAAGCACACCTGTCCAGTGATGGAGACAACTGGTTTACAGATGTCTCCAGGAACGAGAAGAATGAATGAGCCGGCTTATATCGTAGAGGGAATGTAATGGGCTTCACAATTGATCCCAATTGATTCCTGGACACAGTGGTATCAAGGGCGATGAGATTTCGGATAGGCTAGCTAAGCTAGCAGCAGGAAGAAATTTTACTGGCCCCGAGCCAGTGGTAGGTATTTCGAGCAGGTCAGTCACTGAAGAAATTAACAGTTGGCTGAGGAACATCAGAATGAGTGGGAGTTGGTCTCTGGTTGCAGACAGGCCAAAATACTCTTGGGCTTAAAGCTTAACTCCAACTGAGCTAGGGGAATACTCAAGCTCGGGAGGAATGAAATCAAAGTCCTGCCAGAACTATTCATGGGACATGGGAAGTTAGGATATCACAGACATAAGAGAGGGCTTGCAGAATGTCCCCTCTGTCGTCTGTGCGGAAAGGATAATGAGACATCTACCCACATCCTTTGTTACTGCCCTGCGGTTGCGGGAAATTACTCACAGGTAATTACTGCATGAGTGAATCAGAGATATCAGTCAATAGCGTAGCTGCGCTCCTCTCCTTATGGAGAGGGCTATGGGGTGATGCTCAGGCTCACAAGGGGACGCAACGGGATTAACCAAGCATCAGGCGCTGTTACGGTCTTAACCCAGAACTCATAATGAATTCTCTAATTACGAACACTCTGTATGAAATAGTTAAACATAATATAGAGGAGTTAGCGTTTCAAACAAATTTTAATATAGTCCTGGCATCTAATGTGGCACTATCAAGGGGGTCTATTATGGCGCTGAATCGAAGTGAAACGGTTTTGCACGATTAAGAGCTAGTGTGGACAAGCAGCGGGACAAATTTTCTCAACGAGTTTGGGTAGCAAATATAGAATATTACATGCGCCAACATAAAATTTCTGATCAAAGTTTCAACCTGATGCCAATAAAAGATTCTTGATTGTTGAGCGCAAGGAAAGTTAATCTCTCATGTTAAAAAACATGCCATTGTAGTCCAATAAGCTCGGGCATAAGTACTTTCTTTTAGTAGTCGTGAACAGGGAATTGACTCATCTGTGTATGTAAAATGCGCCTAACCGTTGTCTGAAATTTTTCGATAATATTGCCAACCGGGTCGAATTGATCATAATAAAAGTTATACATTCGCGATCACCACCTACGATTCGCGAACGAAGATGACTTTTTACTGATCGCTGCCTGCAAGGCTAGACGCGATGGTTCAAAAAATAATAATGAAAAGGTTATGATCCGAGTTCATATGTTTTGAGCTGAAAATGATAAGACATGTGCGAGGTACAACTGATGAAAGGTATACTCCATTCTTGGGCATCAGAATTAAATCTGGAATTTTGAATACAGCCGGATTAAAAATGTTCAATCCATCGCCTATGAACGAATTCTCAGTGAGCTGATAATCGTCTGCAACTGCTTAATTGATAAGACTAATTTTTAGAAAACTATTTTCTAATATGTATTTAGGTAACAATTTTTATTATATGCGACGCATTTGATATTTTTTATTATGTTTCAATGCATTTCCTTTTTCTCAAATGCAGGGAATAATTATTTCACTGGTTAGTTTACAAAGTATTGCGCGCTTCAGTCGCTATGTTAGTCCAATCGTGCAAATGAAATGAAGGGAAAAGCTTTTTCGGTTGGTTTGAAATCTAATAATTCGCTAATTTTATACGTTCGTATAAGACACATATTTTCCAGCTAGAAATGGAATTTCAAATCTCCAACTTTAGTAATGCGAATTGGACCTTCTTCACTATACCTCAGAGTATTTTTCACTAAAATATTAATTCAATAAAGGATATTCTCAAGTTAGAGAGATTTTTAAAATTATTTTACAAAATAAGAGAATTCGCGAATGGCTGAAGAGTTGTATAAAGAAAATCCGAACATAATCTTCTAATATATATGTATATATAATTTAAAAAAAAAGTTAAACAACCACCGCAGGGTACCACTAAGCGCAACTGCCATCCAAAAAGAAAATGTCAATAGCCCCCAGTAGAACCGCGGTAAAATACACCTATGGCCACGTCTTACACCCGTGAGATGGGTGGTCACAGGGCACGAAGAAATCACAACGACAGGCCGGCGAAACCCTCGTATCTCTTGAGGTCACGAAGCGACCCAAGGATGACAGCTTTCTGCATCCATCTCGCAAGTGCCTTGGCACACTTGCAGCTCTCTTTTAAGGTCTTGATACCTCTCCTCTTTTTCTTTCTCCTTTGCAGTGATGTTGTATTCGGACGAAGCCGAGAATTCGATCACGAATATCGTTCGTTTCTCGAAGTCATGGAGAACAATGTCAGGCCTCGAGTGCGCAACGGAGACTGCTGCCCGAAAATCGTAGTTCCAGAAAATCTGGCACTTCTCGTTTCAGACAATTGACTCTATATCCCTTGGAGCGTTCGGCAGGGCAGGGTCGCGAGCGACACCGTAAGAGCGACAAAGGTGGTAATAAAGTACTCTTAAGACCGCATTATGTCTATAGATATACGTTGTACCTGCGTGGGTCGGACACCCCGATAGTATGTGTTCTAGGCACTCAGCGTGTGCATGAAACGCTCTGCACCTATCCTGGCATGCGAAAATGAAGCCCTCTGTACCTGAATTGAGCCCTGATGATTTGAGGAAAGCAAAAGTTTGCTCCTTTGACAAGGACTCTTTTTCTATATTTCTGTGAAAGTTTCCGTGCATATGCTTGTCGAGTAGCTCTTGTTGAAATTTTCTAACCTCTGCTTTCTTTACTTCGGCTTTTAGACGTGAAGCATCTAGATGGAGTAATGCACTTTGCTCACTTCTGATGTTGAAATTCAGGCCAAGGGCCTCGGCAGCTTGCTCCGCGGCTTTGTAAAGGAACGCTCCTTCGCCAATCATCTCGTGGTTTCTGACCATCTTTAGGAGAGGATCTCTGCCATTCGCAACGATGTAAGCTGTACTTAAAACAATTCGGTTATGCAGACATTGGAGATTCAGAAGTCCGCGTCCGCCTTGACGGCGTGAAATGTATAATCGCGGAACTGACGAATTGATATGCAAGCTTTTATGCATATGCATGATCTTACGCGTGGTGACATCAAGGGCCTTAAGCTCGTTCTTCGTCCATTGAACTACCCCAAACGAGTAGAGTAGAACCGGAACGGCAAACATGTTATTCGCAGGTACCTTAATCAACGCCGACAGATTGGAAGACCAAATCTGTCCAAGAAGATGCTTGTATCTGCTTCGGAGAGACTCCTTCACTGATGTTACGTCCTGAATGCGGCTTTGAGGCACGCCCAGGTATGTATAGGTCTCTCCAGTGTTAAGATGTCTAATAACACTTATATCCACAAGCTCAGGGTCCTTGGGAACGCCAGTAATCTTTCCTTTCTTCAAATAAATTAGCGTCGCCACAGAGGTATCCAGCAGAATTTCGTAGTGCGAGAGATAGAGGCAGAAGTGTGATGCAAAAAAGCAACGGGCTCATACTATCCCCTTGAAAGACGCCCCTCTGGAAGGTGACCTTGTTCGTCGTCAGACGATGATTACTAGATGAGATGGTAAATCTAGTTTTCCAAAGAGGCATCAATCTCTCTATGCATCTCACTATGTGTGGATGTACCTTCAAGCTTTCCAACAGACAGATGATAAGTCCATGAGAGGTTGAATCGAAAGCTTTCCGGTAGTCAATCCAGGCCATTGACAGGACGCGCTGACGGGCGGCAGCGTCCTTACAGACACAACTGTCAATTAGCACCAGAAAAGTTCTTCGTGCCTCTAAGTACTTTTTTCACCTCTTCGGCAGTGACTGATGGGCACTCCTCCTCAGATTTTATGAGGCTGTCGCAAAACTCCTTGAAGCGGATGATATTGTCAGTATCTTCTTTCAACTCTAGTCTTTTCGGGATCTTGTACACCTCTCTCCAAAACGTCTCTACCTCCTTGAGCTTGGGTGCATTTTTTACAAAAACAGGGGGATCACTGAAGAGACATGATGGGTTAGCAAGAAACTGTTGATTTTCCCTGTTCCATCTCTCCCTCTTATGTATTCTCCTCCTTGCGGCAGAAAACAGCCTTATTTTGTCAACAATATGCTGCTTGATTGTCAGCAGCTTTGACTTGTTCAGTGTGTGATTCGAGGTCCTTAGTTCTTGGGCGAAATTTCGAACCCTTTCCGTGAACGGTCTACCAGATGTTATGTAGTCAATCACACATTGAACACGGGATGCATTCTGTCTTGCTCATCCAATTTTCTTGTTCAGTTGATGCAAGCGTCTTCTGGTCTTCTGATCCATCGTCGGTTTCAGCCTTCGATTTGAATCAGCCAAAGCTTTCGCAGCACCATAAACTGAGCAATTGATGGTCCAGAGCTCGGACTCTTGCGAGATATCTCCACGAAGGGAGGCATTCATCTCAGCCAGATCTTGGGGCTTAAGAGGAACTTGCATGTTGATGTTCCTCCTTGTACTGAAATTGCGATCATCTTCCAGAAGGTGCCTGCTCCGCGTACATATCCATTTTTGCGGAGGTAGTCGGCTTGATTTTGCAAAGACTGATGCGAAACGTGTTGAAGCTCTGGGTGTTTCTGGCACCACAGAGTATGCATACGCGCCATAAAGCCTCCACGAACAGGGATAATACTGGCATCGTAGCAGTCTAGCACATCATTCTTAAGTTGATCCGTCCACTCAATGTGGGCGTTTCGCCGGTTCGTCGTTGTGTTTTCATCTAAATTATTTTCAGCACCCCAAACTCTAGGATGATCGGCATTGTTTGCCGATCCATTGTCGGGTGCTCTGCGCGTTCGATCGTTTTGAACCGCATCTACAACATTTTGGTGGTTTGTTGGTTTCATTGTTGTTCCCACGAGCAGCTAGGGAAAGGGTTCGTCCATCCTTGTAGAGCCCCGCGTGCAAGGATAAGGCTATTACTCTGAGACATCGCCCGATATCCCAGAGTCACCGTTAAAGACACCTCACCCAGGTGCGATGCAGCTTTCGGCACGGTTCTCACACCTTCGCTTAGGGGTTATTCC